>CM021110.1:232288253-232352734 GCA_007115665.2 Sequoiadendron giganteum | reverse complement strand
AAATCTTATTTATAATTCTATCCTAAAAAATGGACAAAAAAATTGGGAAATGATCAGATCGAGCTAATGTGTGAATTATAGAGGAGAAATCCATAGATGTATTTAACCAATTTTTAAACAACAAAGGAATGGTCCAACCTTTTGGTGTGAGAGAAGTCTGCCCTCTTATTAGTCAACAGAAGGAAAAGCCATTTTCTTGGGAGTACGATCATACAACTTATTATTAATGAAACATTGAAGTTGCTAAAATCCTCCATTACCTTAGCAGGAGGATAATTCCCCCCTGCCTACAAAATGTTTGAGGAATTGCATTAAAATCTGAGAATTATTTTACAGCTCATTTCTGGAGACAAAGACACTAAGAAATGGGTCTAAGAATTGTTTTCTTTGAAGTAGAGAAGGTATATATACCCAAAGCATTCCATGGTTTTCAAGCACTAAATAAGCCCCAAAAACTATCCATGAGAATCCAAAATCCTTCAACACTATTTTGTTAAATAGTTATCTCAAGCCCTTGGAAGCTTCTGAGGCTGGGAACAAAGGAAACCACATTAAGTTAAAACCTAAACTTTTAAAATTTTGAGAAGGCTATGGAGAGAAAACTTTGTTTCTTGAAGGAGAACAATATCTAGGAATGCCTAATTATTTAGTGCTTTATTCTGGCACCTTTTATTAGGGGCATTAAGCCCCTAATAGTCCAATATAGGAATCTCATGTTTTTTGAGGAGAGGTTCCCTCTCTCCTTGGTCTGGGATTCAATTCTAAGGCATTACACCCCACAACCATCTCCACTTGTTTAACTTTATTACTTGACCCTTCATCAACCATTCCTGATGTAGAATTTTTAGAAGATCTAAGGTTCTTCTTCAAAGTTTTTTGAATACCTGCCTTAATTCCCACTCAAGCCTTCTGACTATTTGGCTTTCTACCTCTCTTGGGTTTGGGAAAAGGAAGAGTTTTCTTCTCATATTCCATTTGAGAAATCAGAAGAGAAGCCGATTGAGATTTAGGAGAAGAGAAATTTGTATTCTCAAATTTTGTTTGGGGAATCTGAGTAGAAATATCTTTCTTTTCAGATTCCATTTGGGAGATCAAGAGAGTAATTTCTTGCTTCTCCTCACCATCCTCCATAAGGACTTCATCCATTATCTCTTCAATAAAATCTTCCCCCCTTTTTTCAACAACATCATTGATCAGATTCGTCAATTTTTCTTCATCTAACCACTCTTTCATTATTTCCTCAAACTGGAAGTTTTCTTTTCTCTTTTTCATAGGAATTTATGATGATGTGTTTTCAACAAAATCCATTTCTTGAGAATCCAATATATCCTTTATACCCACAATCCCCTCAGGCGAGGATGAAAACTCATCTAGAGGAATTTGTGGTACCAAAGACCCCATGATTTCAGGCTTTGAAGCCAATGGTGTTGAATGAAAAAGACAAATGAGAGTGGGGTGAATCAATTGTGACAAATTAGAAAATCAAAACTCTCATTAGTAATTAGATCCACAAGAATTCATTAAAACCTTATTCTATTAAAGTGATTAATCATGAAATATAGATAACAAAAACTGAAATAAAAACACCATACACACGAGAACACCATATTTACATGAAAAACCCAATGAGGGAAAAACCATGGTGAGGATTAGCTCATAATATAAGTAATTGAAAAACCAATACAAGGGCTCACTACTTGAATATGACACACTATCCAAAAAGTCTCATAGCTAGGGCTCACTGCCACATAAATAAACACAAGAAGATAGAAAAGAAATGTTACATGAAGAAAAAATTCTCAATGAAACAAGGAATCCACCATAAATGCTCCAACACTTTTGCAACCTTGCATGAAATATTTTGGACACCTTCATCTCACTACATTCAAGAATCCAACACTTTAAAATTCACACTGCTCTTCTCAAATTCACATCTTTACTTTTGTAATTCACATCACATTTATCACTAGCATCTATCTTTCCTCTCTCTTCCATATTACAACAACATCACTCCTATTTATATCAACCTCAACCTTGAAAACCTTCTCCAAGGTTGGCAATTATCCATTACATTTAAAATTTAAAATTAGGTCGGCACCCAAACATTCCTGCAATGGATAGGAATGAAGGAAACCCATAGAAATCCTTAATTAGGACCCAAATAAATCCTAACAAACCTTAACACACTTTCATAAAATTCACATGTAGTGCTAACACAAGGTCAGCCAATATCCGTGCTAAACACCATAAAACATCAAGTACATGCTTCCTTAAATCAATCTGAAACTTTTGAAAAACAAAATTCACTTGAACACTATATAGAATAATCCATAACCACTTGAGATCCAACAAAGAATTTATCCAAAATTGTATAATAGAAATAATTCATCCCAGAACATCTGATTAACCTTATTCACACACTAACACATGAAACACACATTGTACTATACCAAATCAAGTGCAACCTTGAATTTTAAAAGATACAAACATTATAAGAAACTTCCCAGATCCACACAACCTGAAGCCACATTGTAGATAAATTCAGAGAAAATACATTTCTCCTAGACCATAGAAAATAACACTGAAAAACTCGTCCATACACTGGTGAAAATATCTCACTCTACACAATGATCCAAAAACCCAAATTTTGAAGATAACAACTACTAACAACCTTGAACAACATATCAAATGTGCACAAGCATAACATCAACATAGAATAAATGTGAAGCACATCTCAAAGCATATTCTAAACACTTGCACAACATTGTTTTCTCTGTTTATCAAATTTTCTCAAAAGCACTTGGAAACCAAGTACCAAAGACATCATCTCAAAACATTACACATCTCCAAACACTACAACATAAAGATAGCTCCATGTACTCACAACACTTCCTCAATATATCAACTACACATGCACATAAATTGCAACAACTTGTTTTCCTATTTTTCTATATTTCTCTTAATATCCTTGACATCGTCATCAAGCAACAAAATTCATTAACACGTAGTTGGAATCAATGATAACACCAGCTTGTTGACATCCTGTTGACATCAATGACAATGTTGGTTCCCAAAATTGCAAATTGAAAACCCTAAAATTATCCTAGGCTCTATGGTTAGGTTTAACAATATTTTGGCCAACAAATGGAGCTAACTAGTATGATTAAGATTCCCTAGTCTTCAGGTTCTACTAGACCTAGGTGGGTATACATTTGATAATTAAGAAGATTGTGAATTTAGAGGTTTTGTGTATTTTCTAATTTTTTTCAATTAAATAATCCTCTAGCAATCTATTCCATAATGGCATGTAAATGTGAAATAGATACTAGACTAATAGCTACTCCTACTCCTAATATTTGAAATTAAGGTGTATAAATCAGGTTTTTATGAAGTATTGTTTAATGGATTAGTGCCTTTTACTGGGAAATGGAGTCAAGATGTGTATGATATATGTGTCCTACTTCTGGTTGTAACTCCAATTTTTTGGCACAATGAGTGTCTATGATTGGCATAAATGTGCAATGAAGTGATTATAGAGTTCCTATTATCGATCCAAATAAAACTTCTAGGTTACTCTAATCTATTTAAAAGGATTTAATCTTTACTTGAAATAATAGTTAAAAGGAATCACACAAGGGTAGAAAATGTGTCTTGACAAATAAAAAATATACTTGATACATTTAATCTGAATAACAAGGAAATATTGACTTGGAGACAACCATATAACCATACACAATAATATCAACAAATAATCGAGACCAAAATTCGAGCACTAGATTAAACTTTCTTCTCCATTGATTGCTTCAAAAAGATTTTACAATATATCAGAAGTTATTTTCATGTGTTCTATTCTATGATGGCTATGATGATGATCCAAAAATTCAGTCATGGTTTCCCTTTTATAAGGTAAGCAAAAAGCTTCAGACCATTACAAAATAAGGCACCTTTCAAAATTCATTCCCTTTCATATAAACTAAACATTATTTATGCTTAAAACATGATTAAGAGAAATGAGTGATAAGAAAGAAAGTAAATAATTCTGATTGGAAGTCCACAGCATTAGTAATGCACTTAAATACATTAATCAATGTAGAGGACCCATGATCATATTGATCTAGAAAGGTCCTCCTCTCCATGATAGAGTGCCTGAATGCTCGGTTCTCCCACTGTGATAGTCTCGAGGCCTATTCTTCTGGAGGAGCCAAATACTTTTGCTCCCACTAATACACTTTATAGTCATGTGGCTATTTGAATTCTTGAATCTTTAATACATTTGCAAGGTTATTTTTTCACCGATTGTATAGTAACCCTTTGGCATCTATAATGAACTAAGAATAAACAACATCCAAAGCTATGATTTCATCCATGATTAGATTGAGGTTGTGCAAGTTCAATTCACCATCTTTCTATATATGAGTAATACAATTAGGAACAATCTGGCCAAATTCATTCTTCAACTCATTAAGATATTTCAACTGATCATCATCCTTTAATATCCTTGGCACAAACTACTCCTTTAATGTATGAAATGAATCCATCCTTGTTCTAATCTTTTGATCTTCTCCATTTATATATTGTGATTCATATATAACCATCTTAACCATCTTCTCAGTGGGTTTTAAAGTTGGGGGAGATTCCCCACTCCTCTATAATACCCTAGCTTATGATGGTTGTAGAGCTTCACCTCCTCAAACTCCTAGCTCCCCTCATGGTAATTCCTTGCAAATGAGTACAAAAAAATGTTGAATTCTTAGTTTAATGGCTTCTGAGCTCAATCATGTCAAAATTAATATCAACTTCATGCCAAATATTCTATGATCAACTCATACTTTGAGTTTGAATGTGCACCATTGATTTCACAAGATCCGAGGGTTTTTATGAGTTATGCATTCAATATTACAACTAGTAATAATTCCTTAACAGTCTGTATCGTAATATCACTGCCACTTCTATCAACTGTTGTAGGATAGCAAGGTTGTGGATCTTTTCATTTATCAACCTTACCACTATACCGCCATCTTGGGATTTCTCTATTGCAGGACAGTGGGGTATATACCGTTAACCACAAGATTCCTTATGTTTCATTAGGAGGTAGCAGGATTCTTACCACTACACTGCAAACTTTAAATATTTAGCCTGTGGTATTTCAAGCTTACTCTTAACGGTCACTTATGGATTATCGTTCTACCGCTTACCTTAATCATTTTTGTCATAATATAGCGGGATTTTTACCACACAACCACATGTCTTTGTGATCTACTTTGTGGTACTGTGGTTCCTTACCACACTATTGCTCCTCATAATCTCCTTCCTCACGGGGTGGCAGGTTGTTCCCCACTATACCACACTATTCATTTTTCCTCATAGTAGTATTGTGGTTTATGATGTAATTAAGATCTTTTATACTGCTCAACCGCACCTTCATTATAATACCTCCACGGTATTGTGGTGAATACTTCTATATTGTTTTTTATATATCACCAGCCCACCAAGGGTTCAAATTGTTGTTGTGGGGTTGCGGTAAAGGAATAGCTGGGCATATTTTTCTTAAGTATATATGATGACCTTTTGGATTTGTATATGACTTTTAGTGCAAGTCAGACCTAAAATAATCATATGTTTGTTTTTAGTGGGGAATCTCAGTTAAAATAAAAAGGAATATAAGGGTCAAGGCTTAGGTTATGGGGCTCAAGGTTAATTATAATGATAAAATTGGGAAAATTTTAAAGGTTCTAATAGTGGCTCTAGTTGGGGATGAATAGCTATTTAGCTATTGCAAGAATTCAAAAACAATCTCTGGGATGCATACCAATAGGTGAAGGTAGTTTAAAAGAGAAGGGAAAGAAAATGAAAAACCTAAACTACTGTGCATGGAAAATAATAATAGATTTTAGGAAAAGAAGTTCTTCAAGAATTTTCCATGCACTAGAAATTCTTGATCTTCTCCTGCCATATTCTATAGATAATATGAATCCTCTCCACATTAATCAGTGTTGAAAAATGGGCCTAACCACAATGCTTCAAATTTCCCATGCTTTCCTTTATCCTGATTTCTAACATTCCACATGAGAACCATGCCTCAATTTTTGATTTTTTTATCTTTTTCCTTTCTATCAAATAGATATTTCATTTATGTTTGTATCTTTTTATTTTTCTTCTAAGCCTGATATTTGATTTCATCCAACTCTACCAATTGCTCCATCCTCTCTTCCAAAGGTTTAGGGATGTCAATATCTTCTTGTAAGATGAACTTATATACTTGTAAGAGATTATGAATTGGAATCCTTGCTTGGGCTCCATACATGAGTTCAAATGGAGATTTTCTAGTGGCATTTTTTACAGTGATTATATATGCCCACAATACTAGTCTTAATTTGGAATCCCATTCCTTTTTTTAATTATCTAGCATCCTTTTGATTATTTTTATGATGCTCTTGTTGCTATATTTTTCCTATCCATTTGCTTGAGGATGATATGGTGAGGCATATGAAATTACTATGCCATATGATTCACAAAACTTCTTGAATTCATTTGAATTGAAGCAAGCACCATTGTATGTGATTAGTCTAATAGGAACTCAAAATCTAGTGATGATGTATCTAGTATGAAATTAATCACTACTTTACTAGTGGCTTGTTTTGTTGGTATTGCTTCTATCCATTTTGTAAAGTAGTCAATAGCCACTAGGATCCATCTATGCCCACCACTAGACTTATCTATGATTTACCTTATAAAATAAATTCCTCATTGATGGAAAGGGGTTTCAACTTGCATAGGTATTAATGGTAATACCCCATGGTAATTCATTTTTCCAAAAAACTTTTGACATGCTTCACATTTTCTTACATATTTGTGGGAATCATTAAAAATCTTGGGCCAATAGTAACATGCCCTCAGTATTTTTTGTGTAGTGGTTTTGGTCGAGAAATGTCCCCCACATACTCTTTTATGAATTTCTTTCAAAGTGTACTCAGCTTGTGTTTCATCCAAACATAGCAAAAGGATACCATCCTTGTTCTTCCAATACAAATCTCCATTTATGAACACATATTTTGATGCTTGGAGTTTTAAAGTTATTTTCTGATTATTACTCAAATTTTTAGGACACTTCATATATTTGAGATAGTATGATATATTAGTGTACCATGGTGTATGTTCAATACTTAAAACCATTTTATCTTCCTCTCCCACATTCCAAACTTGTGCAACTTGCAAATCAGATTCAACCATTAACTTGGCTAATCCCCATCCTCTTACTAAATTTGTGATTTTGATATCAATATTGAATTATTGCATTCAATTTATCCATCTACACCTCCTTCTTGTGGCCTCAGTTTGTATAAACACATATTTAACTGCAAAATTTGGCACATATGCTATTACTTGTGCTCCTACTAGGTAAGTTCTGAATGCTTTGACTGCTTTTACTAGTGCATAGGCCTTCTTTTCAGTGATATCATATTTTAGTTCTACCCCTTGGAGATATATTTTGAAGAATGATATGGGTTGTTTGTAACCTTCTTCATTCTTCTGCAACATTACAGTTACAACTATGTGAAAAAATGTGAAAGACAATATCTAAAATGGTTTATCAAAGTCCAGAGATTTCAATACAGGGGCTCCTTTAATTACTCTCTTGATTGATATAAATGCATCAATAGCTTTAGTTGTCCAGTCAAATTTTTAACCTTTCTTTAACATCTTTGAGATAGGTTTTACAATTTCAATTTTTTTTAAAATGAACCTCCTAACAAAATTTATTTTCCCAAAGAAAGACTGGATAGATTTTATTGTTTTAGGAATGGGAATTTTATCAATGGCTTCTAATTGTTCATGATCAATCCTAACTCCATCCTTTGAGACTATATGTCCTAAAAAATTATCTTTTGTTACAAAAAAATGACACTTCTTTGGATTCAGGTATATGCCATACTCTAATGCTTTGATGAAATATTTTCCAGGAGCATATAGTGGTCTTCTTCCCTTTTTGAACATGTTAAATCATCTTGATAAACCACCATTATGGTATTGATAAAATTAGAAAAGGCTACATCCATGACCCTCTAGAATGTAGCACCAATATTTGTGAGGTCGAAGGGAATTCTTAAATACACATATGTCCTCCACGGTGTAGTGAAAGCAGTCTTGTACTGCTCTGATTCTTTGAATTTTACTTGGTTGTAGCCAAAAAATCTATCCATCATAGATAACAACTCACAACCTGTGACCCTTTGCAGCATGGCCTCCATGTTCGAGAGGGGATAATTTTCTTTGAGTGATAAAACATTTAGGTTGTCAAAATCCACACATAATCTTATGTCCCCATTCTTCTTTCTTACTGGTACCAAATTTGAGGCCCAAGAAGAGTGCCTAATGGGTTTGATAATGCCTCCATCTCTAAGATTCATGAGTTCTTCTTGCATCTTGGGTGCCAATGTAGGATTTATGGGTCTTTGTTTCTTCCTAAAAGGCTTGGCATATGGTTTTAGTGGGATTTCATGTTGGAATAGATCTTCTCTATAAGCCTTTAGGTCATCATATGACTAAGCAAATACATGCTTATATTTCTTGGGAAAATCCATAAGTATTTATCTAACCTTGGGGCTTATCCTTTTGCCAATATACATCCTTTTAGGTGTCATTTCAATCCCAATGTTGATCTCCTCAACATCTTCTTGCTTCATTAGTGTCTACCTTAGAAGGGATCTATCATTACCATCAAATACTCTTTCTAAATCCAGCAAACCTTTTGGTATTTTATTCATTCTAATTTGTACCACTTCTTTCCCAAAGATAGTTATCTAGCATCTACCTCCTCAACAAATGCATTAAAATCTATTTCTTGAGATTCATATTGATCTATGCAATGGAGAAACTCAATTAAATCCTCATCATCATTGAATACTTACCATTTATAAATATTATCAGGGATTGCAGGTCTAGTCTTGAATTCTACCTCTGTTATACCTGCCAATGTAATATCATCCCTTTTCAGTGCAATACTTGCCAAGAAGTATGCCATTATATTTTTAGATCTTTCCACCCAATCTATTGAGAATGCATAAAAAATTTCTATGGCATCCCAAACAACATTTTTGTATTTCTTAAGCCTTTTATTTTTTGATGAATAATTTTCTCTAACTTGTGAGACAACTAATTTAGAGTCTCCATATACTACTAGCAATTTTATTCCATACCTTGTGGCAATATTCAGACCTAACAACAATGTCTCATATTCAACCATGCTATTAGTGCATTCAAATGTTAGTAAGAATGAGTATTTGAATGTTTTACCCATTGGTGAGATAAACACTATTCTTGGTGCATTTCCATCCTTACTAAAAGAACCATCAAAATACATTTGACAAATTCCTTGCTCGTCCTGGTGGGCTGTAGTACCAATTGGGTCACTATTCTGCAACTCTGGTTGTGATTTTTCAAATTTAAAATTTCCCAGGTCTACATCACAAAAGTAGTTCATTTGTTTTGGATCAATGTGCTTTATTATTTGTTCAGATCAAGCCTCTCTATATAATGTAACCTCTCTTCCATTAACTGGTATTATTGAATATGACAAGTCTAATTGGATATTTCCCCCAACTGCAATAGTCCATTGTCTAGATAATAACATGTTATAGTATGGACGGGTGTCTACTACAGTAATATCAATTTTGTAAGTGGCTTTAGGGTATGAGGCTAACTTTAATTCTACATCCCATATGACTCAAAAAATAGGTACAAATTTTTTGTCCATTGCATAGCACTTCCCATACGTAGTATCCACCCATAAGCCCAATTCCTTCATGACCACCATATGCATGATATTTATTACTACTCCTGAGTCAATCATGAATTTTTTTACCAGTTTATTATTGATCAATAATGTAGTGTAAAATGGATTTACCTAAGAAGTATTCTTTGTCAAGGTGTCACCAAGATAAACCTCAACTATCTTTATGATTTCTTTTCCAACAGTATTTACCTTGGTTTCACCCTTTTCTGATTTATTTTTATCTTTGTTTTGGTTTTGTTACTTGTTGAGTACATTTGAGATCAGTTTGAGGTCACTATCCCTATATTCATCCACCTTCATCATTTCTAGTAGTGGTATTGACATCTTGATATGAGATAATTCTTGTGCTATGTCAAATGAGGGGGCAGCCACCAATTTTTTTTCTTTTTCCTCTTTAGCGTAGATTTTCTCTTTAGTTTGTTACTTAGCATTGTCCTTCATCTTATCTTGATCAATTTTTATTTCTCCCTTTGGTACATTTTTTTGAGTTTTTTCCTTTTCACCTCTTTTTTGGTCATCCAGAGTGTCCTTCTTATGCTTTTGTTGATCTTTTATGAATAAGCCCCTTGGTGTTCCCGGATCTGGATTTATGGTTTTATTCCTTAGGTTATAATTAATTTTGGCCTGTTCCGCAACAGCCATTGTAAGGGCTCTTATTTCTTCTTTATTTGGTTTCCTTAATAGGGTTTGGTTTGGTTGTTGTTTTTCAACACTAAACTAATATCCTTCTTCATTATCATCTTCTTGATCTAAAAATATTTCTCTTTGGCCCATATGGACATTATATTTTTTACTTTTCACATCATATTCAAATCCATCTTCTTTCAAGGACAAATATTCCTTTTGGAATTTATAAGGTCTAGATGACATCATATTTACCATGTGATCCACTATTTCTTGCTCATATGGCATATCATCTCCCTGAATTGATTGTGCAACTATGCAATATTCAGGATCATGGGGTAAATTACATGGCACACACCATGGAGTATTGTCCACCGCATTGGTCCCATGCATCCTTAATGGGTCTGGAGTTTCTTTACCTCTATTTTTCCTTTTATCATTGATGATTGACCTTCCATCCTTCCAATTTGGCTTATAGGGAATATCATATAACCTCAACCTATCATTCTTGTATTGATTATGATGCTTCTTCTGATTAGTGCATGTGTTTTGTGATAACCTAGCATCATCCATTTTTCCTATCTTCCCTACATCCCTTCTATTACTTTCCATATTAATGGAAGCTTTAAATTCCTCATCTAGGGTAAGAGGATCTATCATTTTAAGCTCATAACTCATATTTGGATCAAACATGTTTAAGTAAAACACTAGGCACATGGGGTTTGTAGGTTTCAAATGGTGTAGAATTTTGTTCAATAAATTATTAAATATGGTGTTGAAGCAATTGACTTCTTCGTTGTAGCCCTTTTAAATGTTTGTTAATTCATGCACGGAAAATTTAGGATCTGAATGATCCCCATACTACTCCCTAAAATTTCTTTTGAATTTTGGCCAATAATTAATACAAGCATCAAGTAGAATTTTATACCAGTCTCTTGCATCCTCTATCAATGATAGCATAAATAGTTTCATGAAGATATCTTCCTCTTGAAGATTAAAAGAATTCATGACTGTTTCAAATGAATTTATATGATTTTCCCCCAAGACAACATTTTTCCCAGAGAATTTGGGAACTTTATTTCTTATTTCATTGTTGATGGCATTTGGCTATCCCTGAATACCATTGAAGTCAAGTGGATTGTACCTATCTATGTTCATAGGTCCTCTCATGGGTGGACTTTTCCCCTGGTGAGGCTGATACTGTTGGTACTGGGAACCTTGTTGTTGATTATATGTTCCTTGTTGCATACCTTGGTTATAATTTATAGGAGGATTGGTACTTCTTTGAGTATTCTATTGTGGGTTTTGATGTTGATATTGATTGTACCTGTGACTCTAATTATTTACTGCTCCTTGACTAGGGGGCATATTATATGTATTTCTTGTTGAATTTGAGGTAAGTGGTATTGAAGTGCTACATGGTTAATGAGCATGTGAAGTAGTACCAATGTTTCCTCTTGCATTATTGTGTGGCATTGATGGGCCACCTGTATTTGCATACCCACTCTATCTATGAGGGGTACATATCCTAAACAATTCATTACAAGTTGTGCCTCTCATTGTTGTAATTCTTGAGTTGCTTGTCTCTCTTGTTATAATAACTTGATGATCTCAAGTTCTTCTTTTATCTTTTGTAAATCCTGCTTCACTTCTTGAATAGTCCTTTTTCTTGTTGTTATAGGACTATTGCCAGCTTCTATGAAAGAAACCATTTGTGGTGTAACACCATGTCAATCATTTGTATATGTTTGGGCCATCCTTTCTTCATAATCTCTTTTTACTTCATTGTATTTTGTTTCTTCAAATTCCATCATCCATTGGGGATTAGGTTGAAAAGATCATATAATATTATGTAAAATACCATGTTTAGGTTGGTTTTGAGGTTCTCTTGGAAGAAATTTCTCCCCATTGTGTATTTTATCTTCAGGTGAACGGGTATTTTATACATTGAATCGTTGTTCCATGATATTTCTTTTTTCCTTTTGTTGATTGTTGTGTGACTCTATGTTTGTAGCTACATTTGCAAGAAACCATTTAGTATTTGTCTTTGAGATAGGAGGGGATCTAGAACTATCCTTGTTTCCATTTGTCCATATTTTATCTTTATTTGATTGGTCATTTTGATGTAATGACCTTCTACCCTCCATGTTACAGGAGATTGTGATAATTTGATGCCTAGGATTCAACCTCTTTGATATATATTTTAATTTCCCACTCATACAATGGTTTCTAAATGATTTAGTAGAGTCGCCACCTAGTTTTTTAAAAAGTGAGAAAATTGGTATTATATGCATTAAATTATCCTTAGTTCATCCCCAACAAAATCCCTTGCTTAGTTGTATTGAAGGTGTAATTACACAATGCAATATTTTAGTGACTCTATGATGAAATGTTCTAGACCTAGAGTTTACTAGGTTGTCCCCAATAGAGTTACCAATTTATTGGTTTCCAAAATTGCAAATTGCAAACCCTAAGAGTATGCCAAGATCTATGGTCAAGTTTAACAATGTTTTGGCCAATGAACAAAGCTAACCAATATGATTAAGATTCCCTACTCTTGAATTTCTACTAGACCTAGGCGGATATATCTTTGATAATTAAGCACATTGTGAATTTAGAGGTTTTGTGTATTTTCCAAATTTTTCAATTAAATCATCCTCTAGCAATCTATTCCATAATGGCATGTAAATGTGAAATAGATACTAGAATAACAACTACTCCTACTCCTAATGTTTGAAATTAAGGTGTATAAATCAGGTTCTTATGAAGTATTGTTTAATAACTAGAGTGGATCAATGCCTTTTATTGGGCAATGGAGTCAAGATGTGTATGATATATATGTGTCCTACTTCTGGATGTAACTCAAATTATTTGGCACAGTGAGTGTCTATGAATGGCATAAATGTGCAATATGATTATAGAGATCTTCTTATTGATCCAAATAAAACTTCTAGGTTATTATGATCTATTTAAAAGGATTTAATCTTTACTTGAAAGAACCAATTAAAAGGAATCACACAAGGGTAGAAAAAGTGTCTTGACAAATAAAACATATACTTGATACATTTAATCTAAATAACAAGGAAATATTGACTTGGAGACAACCATATAACCATACATAGTAATATCAAAAAATAATCAAGACCAAAATTAGAGCACTAGATTAAACTTTCTTCTCCATTGATTGCTTCAAAAAGATTTTACAATATATCAAAAGTTCTTTTCATACGTTCTATTCTATGATGGCTATGATGATGATCCCAAAATTAGATCTTGGTTTCCCTTTTATAGGGGAAGAAACAAGCTTAGACCATTACAAAATAAGGCACCTTTCAAAATTCATGCCCTTTCATATAAACTAAACATTAGTTTTGCTTAAAACATGATTAAGAGAAACAAGTGATAAGAAAGAAAGTAAACAATTCTGACTAGAATTCTGCAACACTAGTAATGCATTTAAATCCATTAATCAATGTAGAGGACCTATGATCATATTGATTTGGAAAGGTCCTCCTCTCAATGATAGAGTGCCTGAATGCTCGGTTCTCCCACTATGACAGTCTCGAGGGCTATTCTTTTGGAGGAGAAAAATACTTTTTCTCCCATTGATAAACTATATAGTCATGTGGCCATTTGTATTCTTGAATTTTTAATACATTTGTAAGGTGATTTTTCCACCGGTTGTTTAGTAACCCTTTATTTTATGTAATGAACTTAGAATAACCAACATCCAAAGATATGATTCCATCCATGATTAGATTGAGGCTATGCAAGTTCAATTCACCATATTTTTGTATATGAGCAATACAATTAAGAAAAATATGGCCAAATTCATTATTCAACTCATTGAGATATTTCAACTAATCATCATCCTTTAATATCCTTGGCAAAAACCACTACTTTAATGTATGAAATGAATCCATCCTTGTTTTGATCTTCTAATCTTCTCCATTTATATACTGGGATTCATATATAACCATCTGCTCAATGGGTTTTAAAGCTATGGGAGCTTCCCCACTCCTCTATAATACCTTGGCTTATGATGTTTGCTGATGAGCCTAAAATATGCTCATTATTTGAATATTATGATGTACTTTAAATACCTTTTACTCTTTCTAATGGTTGTTTTAAACTTTGTGATTATAAACTTTTATCTTAAATCAGGTAGTATCCTATGACAATGCATTCCTATATTCCTACAGCTTAATATCTCCATATGCCTATATTCATGGCCCTATTTGACCTCCCAATTGACTGATATGATACATGTGGTTTTTGGATAAATGAGATGAATTTAATGTGTGTGATTAATGATAAGTATCGTGCTATTATATGCATGCTTTCTTTCACCTTTGTTGCCATGTGTTCCACAGGTTGTTAAAGATAGTATGAACAAGTCAAGCACAACAAACCTTGGTTTTGAAGTGAAGAACATTTCCACCATGGCACCAAGGATGTTGTTCCTATGAAGACGCTTTGTCCAGGTCATCGGGAGGAGATCTAAATGGTCATCAATCTAGGAAGAGTGGAGCACTGGATTCTCTTTGAATTAGTTGGATAGATATACTATCATTTATGGAAATTTGTTTCTCAGAATTAGGAAGCATCTACGTCTGCATCTTTCTCTGTCAAGCTAGTTAGTTAGTTGTTTTTCTATAAATAAATGTTCCTCCTGCGCGAGTGAACAAGATTAGAGGATTAAAAAAAGGTTAAAGAGATTAGACTAGAGAGTAGAAACATTACAAAGTATGTAAGAGTAGTTCTATAATGATGAATAGAGTTTTGTGTTAGTTTTCTTACAAGCAAAACAACCATGTATGTGATTCTGAGTTATGAATAAAAGGCTGATGAAGTTTTGAGTTCAATTCTCGCATAGTTGGTTGATGCTTGCTAAGGGGGCCCACTTAGTAAGTATCTTTAGTTAGTAGTTTATTTCCTGTTGTTTATCAGTTAGAATTTCATTTCAGGAAGTTTAGTGCAAACTCAATCTTGTATTGTTCCTGTAGCATAAGGAATCCATCCCTGTGTCTGTTCCTGTAGCATAAGACCAGTTCATGGTTTGTTTCTCAGAAATAGTTGTTATAATTTCTGCTTTAACTAAGTTATGCTTAAGTTGATAAGGCTTTTTTTTACGTTCCTGCACTAGAAATATAATTCCTTTCATGCATTCATTTCTAGTAGGTTCTGGCTAAAATTAGTTCTTAGTGCACATACAGTGCCGCTCCATTTCAAGTATACGTTCCCTGGTTTGACAAAGTAAATGAACGACCATGAGAAGATGTTAGTCACCTGCTGGAATGTCCAATTCCTAGGTTAGGATTTTTCGTGACGTTTATATCCTTTTGTGGGCAACAACCAGTTGTAGAGCTTCACCTCCTCAAACTCCTAGCTCCCCGCATAGTAATTCCCTGCAAATGAGTGAAAAAACAATGTTGAATTCTTAGTTTAATGTCTTTTGAGCTTAGTCATGTTGAAATTAATATCAACTTCATGCCAAATATGTTGTGATCAGCACATACTTTGAGTTTGATTGTGTCCCATTGATTTCACAAGATCCGAGGGTTGTTATGAGTTATGCATTTAATATTGCAACTAGTAATAATTCCCTAATAGTCTGTATTTTAATACTGCCACCACTTCTATCAACTAACGTAGGATAGCAGGGTCATCTTTTCATTTATCAACCTTACCATTGTACCATCATCTTGTGATTTCTCTATCATGAGACAATGGGGTGTATATCGCTATACCACAAACTTCCTTATATTTCATTGCGAGATAGTGGGATTCTTACTGCTACATTACAAACTTTAAATGTTTAGCCCATGATACTATGGGCTTACTCTTAACGGTCACTTATGGCTTACCGTTTTACCGCTTACCTTAATCTTTTTCATCACGGTATAGCAAGATTTTTATCGCACAACTGCATGTCTTTGTGATCTACTTCATGGTATTATAGTTATTACCGCATTATCGCTCTTCATAATCTCCTTCCTCATGGGGTGGCAGGTTGTTCCCTGCTATACTGTACTATTTATTTTTCCTCCCAGTGGTATTGCGGTTTATGATGTAATTAAGCTCTTTTATACTGCTCGACCACACCTTTATTATAATACCTCTACGGTATTGCGATGAATACTTCTATATTGTTTTTTATATACTACCAACCCACCAAGGGTTCATATTATTTTTGTGAGGTTGTGGTAAAGGAATAGCTAGGAATGATTTTTCTTAAGTATGTATGATGAACTTTTGGATTTATATAGGACTTTTAGTGTCATTCAAACCTAAAAAATTCATATGTTTGTTTATAGTGGGGAAGTTCAGTCAAAATAAAAAGAAATATTGTTGGCATATTGTTGTCATTGAAGTCAAAAGGGGAAATGATGTAAGGGAGATTGTTGGCATGATGAAAGAGGATCAAAGGTGAGATGGACCTGATCTGGTAAAGGAGGATGTTGGTATTAATGTAAGAGTGTCATTGATGTCAAAGAAGAGATCATAAGTGAGATTAAATTGATCCTAAAGGGTAGATTTTTGGTTGATGACAAAGGGTGTCATTGATGTAAAAGGTAGCTCAATGGTTTGCTTAGATGTCATGAATACCAGAGGATCAATGTCTGGAAGAGTTTGTGCAAAATTTTGGTGAAAGGAGCATGTATCTACAAATGTTGAAATTTTTCTAAAATGTTGCAACAATATCATGAAAAGTTGACACATTGTTGTAGGAGGGTCTTCCAATTGTCTAAGGACAAATCAGTATGCAAATTTGATGTGGGTTTTCAAAGAGCTTCTCAAAACATGAAGTGTAGGTTTAGAGGATGTAGAGTGAGCTCAAAATGAGATTATTTATGCTCTCAAACAAGTATTAGGGTTTATCACTTAAACTCTAGGGTTGAAATCATGGTTCCTTAAAAAAAAATCTATTTTGATGTTGACTGCTTGTTGGAGGTTGTAGGTCACATAAGTCATAATTTATGTATTTGAACTCATTTGGTGACTTGCCCCTTTCCTAGCAATTACCAGTTGAGAAAATATTTGTCATGTTTAATATTTCTTAAGTCTCATGCAAATATTTCCCTTCAGCAAGATCGATGGTGTTGGTTGAGGCAACAAGATCTAATGGCCTCCTCGCCAACCCTCTGAGTTTGTGGTGGGTCTCAGCTAAGTCCCTCGGGGAAGTGGGAAATGGTGGAGATTAATCCATGATGGATGAATGATGACCGTTGATGAAGATGATGGGACCAGATAGTGGAAGATGGCGTATGCAATGGATTTTTGGTAGTGGTGAATGGTAGAGATTAAACAAGGAATATCTAACTATTGGAAAAATATTCCTCAACTTGCTGGCTTGTACCTCTCTTAAAGACTTGGTGTTTTTCCCTTTGTTGGCCTTCATTGTCAGACTATCAATGAAGTCTAGAACATTGAAACCTAAGTTGTGGGTTTCTAGATTTTCCTAACCTCTAATGGAGGTTGTGAAGTTCAGGTTTCTCTTGAACTGGCGACATTGTTATGGCATGTCAGGGGTTTTATGAAATTCCTAACCTCTAATGAAGGTTCTGAAGTTCAGTTTTCTCAGTGACATAGTGACATAACCGATGGATGGTGGGACCGGTCTGCATGGATTGTGATGTCAGTTGTACAAAAGTGATATGGATGTTGCGTGAAATGTGGGGACCACTTGAAGTGTTGGGAGTTAAATATTTAAGTCTTTTTTGGGAGACTTGTTGTGAATATTGTAGATTCCAATCTTGATTCTTTGGAATTGCACAAGCGATGTACGCGTGTCTTGGTGGACCTCTCACCATGGAAAGAGGTATATGAAGGAGAGTTGATAGTTGGAAAGCGATGGTTGATTTGGTGAACCCGAATGGTACGATAGTCAAAAGTGATGGATGAGTGATGTGTCGACATGTGGCATGAATTAATTCATTGATTCTACATCACTGTTGTGAATCAACAATCATTGGACCAAAAGTTACATTTCCTGATAGCAATATATTTTCATTTAATGCATGATCTGACTCGAGGGTAGAAAATGAGAAAATATGGTAATATTCTCTGAAACCAAATTAATTGATGGGTGGCTTGATGCGAGCTAGATGGTAGTGTGTGTGGCCTGAGATGAAGGAAGCTTGTCAGTGATAGTGAATTTAATGAAAACCTAATGGTGGTTGAGCGACTCCACATGGTATGCTTTTATGAGCATTGTAATAGTGTGAGAGATGAGAAAATGGTAACCAACGTGTGAGGTCGACCAAGGGGATTATGTTGCTGCTATGAGTTGACATCTGAGAGTGAAGTTTGTAACTATGTATGTAATCTATTTACTAGAATACATAGTGACTTTACCTAGTGTGTAGGTTTTTATCCCATAAGGGTTTTCCTACATAAATTTGGTGTTATCTTTGTTTGTGATAATTTGTCTATTATTTTGTTCTATGAATGTGCATCTCAAATGGCTGTAACTTGTTAAATGAAGCTTTTTTTTTGCACTTCTTTCTGAAAGATTTTGCATTAGGAAGGAATTTCTGCATCGTCGCTTCCTTACAAGTGGTATCAAAGCCTGGCCAGTTGTGTTATCCTTGTGAGTAGGGATGGTTTTTTTTGCTAATCATGTTCAATGGGAGTATTGCAGAATTGTTTTTGTCTACCTTGTTTATAGTTTGTGATGGAAAGCACATCAGGTAGAGTAGAAATTGAAAAGTTCAATGGTGACAATTTTGAGTTGTGGAAACTCAAAATGGAAGACCTGTTATTGGATAGAGACCTCTAGATTTTTGTGTCTGGAATTATGCCACAAGGTATCAAGCAAGAAGATTGGTACCTCACGGATAGAAAAGATATAGGGTTGATAAGACTTTGTTTGGCCGATTCTGTACTCCTAAACCTCCATGAGGAGAAGACTGCATCTTCGTTATGGAAGAAACTTGGTGACATTTATCAGGGGAAGTCTCTAGTGAATAATTTATTCTTGAGGAAGAAGTTATACTCCTTGAAGATGGAAGAAGGTGCATCTGTTGCAGAACATCTAAATTCATTTAATATGATTTTTGCTCAGTTAGCATTTGTGGGTGTGAAGGTAGAGGAGGAAGATCATTACATGCTTATGTTATGCTCCTTGCTTGACATGTGGGATCATCCAGTAATGGCTATTGGAAGTACAACAACCACCTTTAATATGGAAGATGTGGTTGCTTCGTTGTTGTTAGAAGAAATGTGGAGGAAGTCTTTTGAGATGGCCAAGGAGGCCCTTTCTTTTCGAGGTAGATCAAAGGAGAGAGGAAAGAAGAAAGACAAGAAGTCTAAATCCAAATAAAAGGGAGATCAAAGTCTCCTAGCAAGAAGTCCAAGGTGAAATGTTGGAACTGTGGGTAGACTGGTCATATCCAAAAGGATTGTAAAGAGATAAAAAGAAGAAGAAGAATAAATCTTCGGACAACTTCTCTTCTTAGAGTGATGTAGATGCTTTCATTGTTGCCTTGGTGACTCAGGCATCAGATGAAGTTTGGTTGATTGAATCAAGTGCATCTTTTCATAGGACATCTCACATAGATTGGTTCACTAAGTATGAAAAGTATGTTGGTGGAAAGGTGTACCTGACAAGTGAATCAACTCTAGAAATTATTGGCCATGGAAGAGTCAAAATCTAATTCCCTGACAAAAGAATCAAAGGAATTGATCACGTATTGCACATACCATGTTTGGCTCGTAACCTTCTTTCTGTTAGTAACCTGAATGATGTTGGCGTGCAAGATTCTTTCTCGAGTGGAGGCTATAAAATTACTAGAGGATTAATGGTGTTGGCTAAGGGTGAACACATTGGCACTTTGTACAAGCTGGATGCATGTCCTATTCAATGTAACAAAATCTCTGTAAAGTCAATAAAAATTGCTCATGTAGAGAAGGAGAATGAAGTTTCTCTGGGTGCAAATTCTCTAGAGGTGAAACTCCCAACAAAGAAAACCATGTTATGGCATCATAGACTCGATCATGTTGATCATTTTTTTTGCAAAACAATAACTCAGACATAATATGATATCCTATCTCTCTTGAAAGGTAAATCTCTATCAAAAAGCCTCAAGAAATAACCCCAAGGTCTCTAATGTCAGGTCTTGACAACGTAAATAAAACAACTCAGAGATAATGTGAAAATAATAGTAATCACAAAGGGACCTTACTACAAGCAAATACTGGACTCAAATTTATCAGATCTAGCAATATATTGATACTTCAAGACCTAAAATTAACCCAGATAATAACAGAAATAAAAAAAGATAAGGGTTTCAGAGGTAATTCTAAGACTAATTCTAACCCTAAGATAAATGCCACACAATAGGTTAGCCAAGAAGATACTCAAAAATAATATGAAATGTACAACTTGCACCAATTTCATCCAAGTCAGCCTAGGGTCTCCAAAAAATTGATCCAATACATGCAAAGGAAGAGGAGGAAATAATGGGGAAGCACAAATTTCAATGTAGCCCTGCATTAACTACTTCCCCCCTTTGTCTTTAGAATGCTCCACTTTATCATGCACCAAGAATAATACCCTATCCAAGTCAGCAACAGGTGACATAGGCAAAACCCTAACTCTCCTCTCAAGGCACTTGATCTCATCTCTTGACTGCTTCACTATATTATCCCAATGCACCTTATTTGTTTGATACCTATCAATGACTGCAATGTATATTGCAACATCATCCAACTGGTGTTCGGTAATAGGGCCTTCATTGATTGCAAAATAGACATTTTGCCACCTATTTCTTAACTGCTCCAAGCTAAGATGCTTCAGAGAAAACTTCTTTCTCCCTATCATTACTTCAAAGAAAGAGATACACCTATTATAGATATTAGTCAAAGTGTCCTCAATCTGCCTTCCCTATTTGTATATTTTCTTCAAGGCCTTTTGCCTCATCTGCAAAATTTCAAACCACTCCCAAGGCTTTGTAACTCTTGAGGAAGGAAGAATTCCATCCTTTACCAATTGGTCCTTGGTGTGCTCCATGATCGTCTTTGTATTTTGCAGCAGGAGATATGTATCTTCCTTATCCTGAGCTAACAATTTCTTCAGCCAATCCAAGGATCTCATTGCATCCCCTCCAGTTGATGGGATGTCCTTGATGGAATTATCTCCCTTAGTCTACACTCCCTGCAACCAGTCGGCTATAGCATGTGTGGTGCTCTTCATCCTTTCCAGTTCTAATATTGTCTCCTGGGGTAGAAAACCTATAGCAGATGAGGAAGAACCAATAGATTGCAAGGGTTTCATCAACTCTTGCAAATATCTCTTGAGTTTCTCATTTGCTTTCTCTAATTCGGACTTAGTATGTGCCTCTTTCCTCATTCAGCCAAGGATCATAGCATTGGAGCCTTCATACTCCTTAATGTATTGCTCCATGGAAACATGCCTAAGATTGATAGTCTGCACAGTGTAATCCTTCCCAGTCACATCATCTCTATCCTTGTCAGGAGCAGGGGTAGCAATGTGGACAACCCTTTTATTCTCATCATCCCTCTCAATCTTGGAAATGACTCTAACTTTCTTCTTTGTCTTTCCCTTTCCAATATTTTCCAGTAGCTCATCCCAATTGGGAGGAGTGTCATCCACTACTATCTACTTACTCTTCAACTCTTTATCTAACTAGCCTAGAATAGTGAATTCTTACTATACCTTATCCTATCCATCTTGTTCCTGTTCAAAATTGGGTGCACCCTTCTCCATGCTTGGCTCCTCAAGAATCTTCTCAGTTGAATCATTTTATTCTGCATTATGTTCTTCCTTCTCCTATACTAGTGAAGGAGTCCTAACTAGCACTTATTCCTCTAGAGAAGGTCTTTCCTCCTCACCTCCTATAGGAAAGTCCCCACCAACTATCAAGATGGATTGCAGAACCCTATCTATCTCTACCCCAGAGTTGTAGAGATCACCTTCCTAGAATCCTTCCTCATCAAGGTCCTTAGGATCTTCAACATCTTTTGGTTCATCTGGCATATTGCGAGTCAATGGAGAGGAGGGATGTCCTCATACTCGAGGGTAGGAGCAATCATGGGAACACTTTATTTTGGTTCCGCCTCCTTGGGAGAAGGATTCCTTGACCTCATAGTGTATACTTGTGTCTTGTATCCCGAGCTCTCAACTTCAACCACACGTGTGCCTCCTTTTGTGATAATCTCACAATTCTCCTTCTCTTTGGTGAAGGGACACTGACCTCTTCTTTCTCTTGTTCACCTCCCTCAGCCTTCTTTTTTCTAGGGACATGTTTCCTTTTATTAGCTATTGGCTTCCTCTACTTTTCTGCTTCTCCTACCTCCCCTGCATGAACATCCTTAATCTTGACTTTAGTAGGAGAGCCCACCTTGTTTTTTCCTTTAGCATCTTGCTCAGGTCACTCCTCAGATGCAGAGTGAGACTCCAACTCCCCCATGAGGTCATAGGTGCAATGCACACCTTCACTTTCCAACTCTAACATTTTATGCTTGAGCCAAAGCTTAGTATACTTGATGACTAGAGCCATGACCTACTCTAGCTTTGTCTTTTCTTCCTCCAGCCAATCAACCTCTTTAATTGGCTTATCCGTCACAGCCTCAAAATTATGACCTTGGATGAGAGTCCCATCCTCCACAACCTGGTCAGGAACAACCCTTATATTGTACAACCACACCAAGATGATTGCTAATCTCGAGAATTTATTTTTCCTCACTTCAAATTCATCACCAAGGTTGGCCCAGTAGTCCTCTATGTTATCCTTGTGGTTGTATTCTCTACTTGCCTTCTTTTGGGACTCACCAGTTATATCAAACCTAGATCTCTTAGAGTGGAAGGAGAGACCAATATTTCTCATCTCTTCTTCAGAAGCATAGGCTGAGTTGATAGAAGGGCATACTTCATTAGTGCCTACCCTCAAAGGGAAGTCATTACCAAACCCAGTCTTGTGCTTCTCCTTCTTTACAATTACATCAAAGTCAAATATTTTCCTTGTGACTTCTAGGAGCACAACATGATTAGTAGGGTACCTAGGGAGCCTGTATGGAGCCCTCTGACAACCATCAATCCTTATGTAAGAAAAGGTGGGGAACTGGATGAACCAAGCTCCAAACCTTTTAATCAATTCTTTGGCTCTGTCTGAAATTTGGACATGCTCTGCACCTTGGAGGAGCCCAGTGATATACATGGCGAATGCATCATTCACCCTCCTATAGCTTGAGTTACCCAGGTGTAGCTATGGGTAAACATCATAAATTACATCTTGTGCAAATATACCCCTTGTGCTCAATCCTTTATAAGGGTGAAACCTAGCCAAAGCATAGAATAGGTAAGAGGTCATTGTGAAATTCTTGGTCTGCAGGACATTGCACATCTGTTCATGAATTCGGGCAATAATAATGCCTGCCCAATGGTAATATGTACCCTGTTCCATCCTAGCAATAATACACTCTTCAATCCTACCACCCTACTGAGAAGGGTAATAGCATCATAATACTCACTTTTGAACTTGAGACTGACCAACTGCTTTGGCAACTTGGAGAAATGGGACTTAGGCTTATCCAACTAGGAATTAATAACCTACTGGGATTTTACAGCATTCTCATAGAACTTCCTTTCCACATCAATGTCAAATGCCACCACATGATACCTACCCGACATGTCAAAGGTCTGGGCCACAAACACCGGATCCAAATTTTCTACAATCCTAGCTTGGGGACCAATTATCCTCTATGTATCTCTGTCATAGTACCTTGCACATTCAAGTACTAGTTCATAGCACTGCACTGTAGGGGGAAATCCGACCACATGGGCCAATCCTGACTCCATCGTTCTCTTAGTAAGCAAAGGACGATCTTGTGCTGACATCCTGGTCTTGAACTCCCTCTATTCCCATAGTCTAGCATTAGTATCAGTCACCCCCAACTAGATAGAGGAGAGCTTGGTTTCCAGAATTCTACTCTTGATATCCAACTTGATTCTTTCTACCTCAAAAATGGAAGACCCCTCTACACCCTAGTCTGTTACCTTACCCTTGGCTCCACTTGTCGTTGCTTTACCTTTCAGCCTGCATTTGACAAGAAACCAAAGTAAAGACACATGGAACACAAGTTAATCTATTACAAAGATCAGTTCATCCTTAACATAAATCTCATGATAAGCCAAATGCTCAAAACTTCATAAAAGTTAATCATTTCAAAGTTCAGGTTTTCAGCCCTTCCGCGGAATCCAAGCCAAAGAGGAACTTCAGGAAATTCCCAGGCAGGTGGATTCCAACGAAGCAAGAACACAAGCATTCAATAATCACTCAATCAACTGTTATCTACTACGAAGCACCATGAAGCATCTTAAAACAAGGCTAATTCAACCATCAAATGCATAATCATTAAGAGAACTTCATGCAATTCCCCAACTCTCCATTTTCAACAAAATCTTGAGAAAATTTGTCAGGGATGGAAACCCATGAGAACGTTAACAACTCACAAACTTCAGGAAAATGAAGAGGCAAAGAAATTTCAGGAAAATACCGAAGACATGGATTCCAATGAAACTAATGCAACTTTCTCCACTTAACTCATCTTTTGGGAAATTGGAAAAGGGATGGACAAACTAAGGAAATTCGGCCCTAATGAAATTCTGTGAAGGGCCAGAATCTCTGGATCAATGCACACTCTGAGAGATAGATGGAAAACTGAAAGGTCGGTAAATTCTGGTAGTTAAGGAATTCTATGATGACGTCGAAAACCCGGATGTTCATGTTTTTTGTGACCTCCCACAAATCAATCAAACGATCATGAATTAGCAAATTCGGAGCTTAGAATGGTGAGGTTTAAACCTCCTTAAAATCAATTTCGAACCTAAAACTCACCAAAAGGGAAACGAGATGGAGTGGCAATGATGCCCTAGGCACAAAAACCCTAAATTTATGCCATGACCGCACAGGGCAAGCATAAACTTGACTCTCACAAAGGCAAGGTTAACAGTTCATTCGCCCTGACTCACTTGGGGTAAAAATTCTCATGAAATGGGAAAACCCCAACCACGAGACACCCAACTAGAAATCACATAGGAAATCAAACCTTAAAATGATGCAAGACTAGAAATTCATGAAAAATGACTAAACCCTACCACACCGACACTTCAACTCACAGTACAAACGTGCACACCATGAAGAAATTTGATTCATTTATCAAAGAAGGGAGGGCATCGTGCACTTACCATGAAGATAGAAGAATCAAAATAACAAAAGTCGGAAAGACAACCAAGCAAAGCACAAATGACCTCTAGAAAATCTAACTGCAACAATCGACTCCAAATCCAAACGCCCAACTCAACACCAACACTCAAGCTCAAGCACTCCAAAAAAAAGAGGAAGCAAATGATAAAGTTCAAATGGCAGAAAATTCCCCAAGAGTCCACTTAAAACCCACCTTGGGCAATCACACAATCAATGCAGTCAAAACGGGTCAACCCAGAATCTGGGAATCCGACAAGGTGACGGACATTCGGTGGAATCCGGTCCCAACGGTATTCTATGAAGGACTAGAATCTTTGGATTTCCAATGAAAGGCAGCTACCATTGGACTTCGAAAAGAGTCCAACATAATCTGACAGGAGTGGATTTTCCCGAGTGCAGTGAAAAACCCGTAATGAGTCCAAAACTTAGGATTTTCACTAGGTATCATGGATGGACCATTCCAGCATGAAAAATAAACATCAAAGCTCATGCCCAAGCAAGAAAAACCCCAAAATTCAAAGGGCCAAAAGACCAAGAGCGAAAGCAAAAAAAAAAGACTAAAAGAGGGTCCCTACTTTCAGTGGGGCGTGTGTGCAAAAGGTGCACAAGAAATGGCGACTCCACTAGGGAAATGCTCTAGAGCATTTCAAGAACAAACTGGAATCAAGAACCCAAAATCTCTGGTTTCAGTCCTTAAATGAAGACACCTATGAAAAAAGTTTCAAAAATCACAAGAAAGAAGACCTTTTCCTATACTAGGGTCCAAGTGTGTGTATCTGTAGTTATTTCCCATTCCCTAGGCGCAACAGAAACTAGGGCAAGTCTGCCCAGGCTCCATAAAAGTTCTAACTTCAAAAGAAACCGGGATAGAGTTTCGCTGCCAGTCAGGCATCCATAGCCCCGACGAGGTTATCGTTGTGACCCTCCCTAGCATAGATCTACTGCTAGCCAAACATCTATAGCCTCGGTAGAGATACTAGGATACCCTTGATAAGGTGAAGATTTATTTTGATTTTCAATACTTTCTCTTTTCTTTCTTTTTCTTAACATTCTTCAATCCTTCCTTTCACCTCATGGGTAATGAAACTCCACACTCAGGGATGAGGAACATAGTGGCACTAAAGTAGACTATAATATTTTTCACCAGGCCAAATTACACAGGAACCTATGCAATTTTAGAATCCTTAAAGTTTATGTGAAAATGTGAGACCCAAATATATTCCAAAGTTCATCCAAAATAAGTGACTCTAATTCTAAGTACAAGGGACATTAGATAAATGAATTCCACCACTTGACTCCAAAAATTAACTAGAGTTCATAAAAGAAATACCCAAAACAACCCCAAGTGAGTATCCCATCATGCAAATGCAACAACCCCCAAGAAAGCCAAGAAATGAAAGAAAAAATGAAGTGGAAAGCAAAAACCAACTAAAGCAAACCAACACAAAACAAAAGAAAAGAAGCCTACCCTAACCAAACCAAAACAAAAAACAAGAAAAGAAAGGAAAAAAGAAAACCTACTTTATCTATGTGCAAGGAAGAGTTGCAAACAACTCAAGATTGGAAGTAATGCTTTAGATATTGCCCATTGACAGGCAATGGGATATCCTCACCAGTGAAGGTTTTCAAGCGAAAAGCATTATCTCCCAGAATTTCTAAAATCTGGTAAGGGCCAAGCCAGAGTTTTTCAAATTTACCATGCTCTCCCTTATAGTCATGGGCTTTATCCCAGTAGAGAACTAAGTCAGAGATTTTAAAGGCCTTCACCTTAGCTCTCCTATCAAACCATCCCTTCACTACGCCCTAGTGTTTGGCAAAGTTTTCTAGGGCTTCATCTCTTTTCTCTTCAAGGTGTAACAACTCAACCAAATGGGCTTCACGCTTATCTTCCTTGTTATAGTATTCATTAATGAATTTTAAGGTAGGGATCTTCAATTGGATGGGGAAGATAGGTTCCAAACCATACACTAAATGATAAGGAGAGTTTCCTATGGATGCCTTTTGTCTAGTACGGTCTGCCCAGAGAGAAAATCAAAGTTGGGTGTGCCAATCCTTAGGATTCTGTTCTATCAACTTACAGATGACTGTCAAGAGATTCTTATTGGAAGACTTAGCTAGACTATTACCCTGAGGGTAGTAATTGGATGCAAAATTTATGATGATTCCATGATCAAATGCCTAATTGGAAAGCTTCAACGATGCAAATGTAGGACCGTTATCACAAACCAAAGATAGTGGACAACCAAAATGATTAACAATAGCCGGATCAAGGAAATTGATTACCACATTAGAAGTACATTTCTTACAGGAAAGAGCTTTAGTCCATCTAGTAGAATAATTAGTTATGGTAAGAATATGCATGTGTCCTGCAGAGGATGGGGGATTGATTGGACCTATGAAGTCCATTCCCCACTGGGTGAACAGTTTTACCTCTATGATTGGCTGAAGTGGAAGGGCTCCATGTTTTTCCTTACCTATTGTAGTTTGGCATACATGACAAGTCCTCACATGGTTGTGTGCATCCTTGAATAGGGTGCACCAATAATAGCCTGCCCTCAGGATTTGATTGGTAGTTGATGATGTAGAACCATGGCCTGTGCCATATCTTTCATGGAATTCAATCATTACTCTGGTAGCTTCTTTCTTCCCTAGACATCTCAAATACACGCTCTCATGATTTTTATTATATAGGACACCCCTTTCATCATAAAAATTCCACTCTTCAAGTGCAAGGCCTGTCTTTGAACTGTGTTAAAGTGATCAGGACACCGCTGGTTCAATAAATAATAAATGATTTCATCATACCAATCACCCGAAGATACCTCTTGGAGATGATAATGCTGAGCTGTGAGATTAGGACCTATCTTAGCCATTGTCTTCATCAGTCCCTAGCCTCTCACTAATTTCATGGGTTGAATCTCAATATCATATTCCTGCAACATAGTCACCCATTTGGCTCTTCGTTCACCTAGCTCATTATGCATTAGCAGTAGCTTCATCGCACGATTGGACACTATGGAAAAAACCTTTTTCCTTAGAATATAGTGTTTGAAATTTTTCACTGCTTTGACCAAGGCATAGGCCTGCTTTTCTACATTGTGATATCTCAATTCTGCATCCTTTAAAGGAGTACTCATGAAGGCTATAGGATTCTCATCGCCTTGACTAGACTTTTGAGTCAACATTCCAGCACAAGAGTGATCAAAAGAAAATGAATATATGTAAAAAGGCTTAGCATAATCTGGACTCACAAACATTGGAGCCTCAATAATAGCTTTATTGATTTATGTGAATGCCTCCTTAGCTTTTGCACTCCATTCCACTTTGGCCTCTTCTTTCAACATAGCATTCAAGGGCTTCACTATCTCAGAGAATCCACTGATAAACTTTCTGACGAAGTTGATCTACCCAAAGAATGACTTCATTTCCTTCTTTCTTGTAGGAGGCTGAATTTCCAAGATAGCCTATATTCATTAAGGATCAATGGCAATACCCTATTCTGAAATGAAATGTCCTAGCAATTTTCCCTCTGTAACCCCAAAAATGCACTTCTTTGGGTTAAGTGAGATGCCAAACTCTTTGCACCTTTGGAATACTTTGCATAAATCTGCTATATGATTACCTCATTTCTTAGAGAAAACTGTCAAGTCATCCATATAAATAATGATGCATTTACCAATTATGTCCTTAAAAGAAATATCCATAGCTCGCTAGAAAGTAGCTCTAGCATTGATCAACCCAAAGGGCATTCTTTTGTATGCAAAAGTTCCCCATTTTGTAGTAAAGGAAGTTTTGTACCTATCTTCATATTGTACCATAACTTGATTTTATCTAGAATACCCATCCAAAAAGGACATCATCTGAGATCCATTGACGATCTGAAGCACCTCATCCAGTGAAGGAACTAGATAGTTATCTTCTCTGATTTTTTGTTTAGATTCCTAAAGTCCACACACAGTGTAATTTCTCCATTCTTTTTCCTCATAGGAACCAGATTCGTGACCCAAGTTGAATGCCTCACTAGAAATATAATCCATGTTGAAAGTAACTTTTGCACTTCCTTCTAAATAATGGGTTCCAACAGAGCATTGATTGGTCTCTGTCTTTGTCTGAATGGTTTGACATTTGACTTCAAGGGAATGGTGTGCGTAATGATTGAAGTATCATATGTTTTCAAATATTCATACTCCAAGCTATCATATCTTGATATATACATGTAGCATCAATAATTCCTCTTCTTTCTTCGGGAGTACATAATTTACCAATAAAAATATTCTTTACGTCATTCTGTGTTCCCATGTTGTATGTTTCACATTGACTACTGAGAGATTCCCTTTTAACTTGTTGTTCCTGATCTTTTATCTTATCCAAATCAAAAATTCATTTCAATTGCACCATACCTCTTGGGATAGTGTCGGTCTTCAGGTTGATGACCCCTTCTAAGTCCATTTCAGCCTCTTAAGGCTCTATCTCATCAATTACTTGAGAAGGAAACACATCAGAAATTGTAATGAAATCTAGAATATGTTTATAATCTTCAAATACCTAGAAATTGGTAACGTTTTCAGGTACTAAAAGTACTGGAGTAAGTTCCACAATAAACTTCTTCACTCCTAAAATTTTCAAGGGTTGCAATGTACTGGCCGCTTGTGCCAGAGAATCTGCGACTTGGTTCCTATTGCGAGGAATCAACTGGATGTTGAAAACATTGAATCCCTCAATGAGATCCCACAGTCTATGTCTATAATTAGTCATCCTCCTATCACGACATGAATACTATTTCCTTACCTTCTTGACTACCAGCTCAGAATCCCCAAAAAATTGTAATATCTTAACCTCCTTCCTTGAGGCCATTAATAACCCATGAATTAAATCTTCATATTCAGCCACATTATTATTGCATTGGAATTGTAATCTATGAGCAGAAAAATAAATCTTACCTCTAGGACTGATAAATTCAAACCCTGCTCCATCACCTTTCTTAGATTTGGATCCATCGAATCTTAATGTCCAACAACCATCAGTCTCTAATTGTTTTGATTCACCTTTCATTTTACTGCAAATAGGAGGCTTCTCTAGAAGCATTGGGCTTTTACCCTCATCATTTTGTGGTTCCCCCTATATGTTCAATCTGACAATTGGGATTGGGTTCATACATTTGTGTGCCTACTCCACAACAGTCTAACATACATGAAATTCCAACTTGAATTGGGGGGCATCGTGGACTCGGCACCAATTGGGGAGCAACAGTTCTTCAAAATTCATACTTCTTCCCAGCTGGATCTGATTCTCCATACATCTTTGGATGAATTCCTAAAATTTATCCACCAAACTAAGCTGCATGTCCTCTTGGTCATTAGTTTCCTCTGTTTTCTCACTCACTATTTCAGAATCACTGATGGACACATCTTGTAGCATAATAATTTCCTCAGACCTTCCATATTATGATTTAGATTCATAACAGGGGCCCTGCAGCATAAAGACTTCTTCATTATTTGAGACTGATGCAGATAACACATAATTCCCCATGCTGACCTTTGATATTAATATCTCATTTGATGTATTTTGATACTTAGTAATTACATACTTCATTTTGGGCTCTCTTTCAATCTTGATCTGATTTGGGACCCCTTTCCATCATAGCCACATGTGAGAGTGGTATGTAGATGTATACCCATTCAACACCTTAGTGAAATCCCGACCCAAAATCAAACCATAGGTGTCAGGAATGTCAACAACCTAAATGTTGATCACCTATTGCACCATTGGATCTGATGCAACCTGCATGGGGATCATGTTCAGTTCTCCTACTACACTTACTTCCTTTTTATCTAATTGAGTGACCTTTTGGGAGGCAACAGGAGTAATACCTAAATCTTTTTAGACAACAAAAGGCATAACATTCATGGATGCTCTTGAATCCAATAGACAATTGTGCAGATTTTTTCCAAAGATACAAATAGAAATCAGAAAGGGAGGGGTTTCCATCTTGCCCTGAAATAGGCTCAACTAGGTGTCAGCTTGTGGAACCTGACTCTTATCTTTATCTCTCCCTTTGTCTGTAGGTGGGACCTGGCCTTGGCCTTTGGGTGCCTATGAATTAAAGGACATGACAACTACCTCACTGGTAGTTACTCCTTGTGGTGTTGTGTTTGAATTAAAATACCCCAAGAAAGCATTCCTAATAGCAAGGACTCTTAATAACTCAAAAGCAGAAAGACTTAACTTTACTTTCTTGAATTATTCAATCACATATTCACCCAATTGCTCCATGTTCATATCAACATGAACCTCCTTGCAACCACTAATCCATTTTCCTTTTGAAACTTCAACACTGCTTCCCTTTGACAAGTATTGTGTTGGCACATGAGGGTAAGATGGGTTATTACTGGCTTACAGGTCTGGTGGAGTAGTGAAATTATTTGGAGGATTAGAAGTGGTGAAAGGAACTCCAGATTATGGACTCCTGTTGGGCCTGCTCCTCAAATCATATTTCTTGGTGGGTTGCTGGAACATCTGAAATTCTTCAACTCCAACTTCCTCTTCATCCAAAGGACCATTATTATTCTCATTTTCTTCATTAAACAACTAAAATATTTTTTCCTCATTCAACACCTACTCTGCCTCATTATCCTGGTCACTAGACTCTTTTTCTGGTTCATTCTCCTCACCTTTTGGGAATGGAGCATGGTTCAATACCATTATTGGGGAATCATAAAGATTTGAGGGCACAATATTCTGATCATTGGAATTGTTCTCCACTTCATATTGAAAGATGGAAGCTGTAGTATAAAACTCAGAGAAATCTAACTCAAAATGTTGGCTTTTCTTACGGAGCCTACACCATCTAGATAGCACTACTTTTGCCAGGTACACACCACTTAGAGGCCTCTCTTGGGTCGGAGGTTGATCCAATGGAGTAGGAATTCCCCCATTATTGGGCCTAGTATTCCAAGTTCTATTCTGCCTAGGTGGTTGTCTTCTTTCAAATCCTTGTCCACCTTGTTTCCCCCTATCATAATTTTGGCCAAAGCCTTGTCCTCTTTCAAAATTTTGATTTTTGTCATAATATTTCCCTCTATCAAAATTTTATCCCTTAGCAACATCTTTGTTCTCTCTATTGTAGTTTGATTGCATGCTCTTTTGTGTAGCCTTAAGTTGGTTGTTCTAATTTCTCAGGTAGTTCACCTCCATATTCAGTTTCTTCACTTGCTCGGATAAATCATCCAGTCATTCTTTATCTAGACCATTGTGTGGTGTTGAATTCACATTACTGGGAGGGTATCCAGATGCTCCTCCAGAACCAATAGTCTAATTCAAGACTTCTGAATTCTAGAAATATGTAGGAAAACCAACCTATTGCTATGGATGAAGGGGGTGATTGGCTCCCTGCTGAGGATAAGAGGTCATTGGATGAGCTTGATTTATTGGAGGACCAGGGTGTGGGACCAAAGGCAGTGAGGGTACTAGATTCATAATAGGATAATGATTAGTTAAGAGCTTGGACTTGTCCAGGGTGAGCAGCTGGTCCTAGGGATAGCAAAGGTCCTAACAAATGTTGCCTCAGATTTGTGCTGACCTTGACAACTTATGTGTACGCGATGAGCAAGGTAGTTGGGGGATTAGTCCCCCATTTCAAAAAGGTGGATGTAAGGCTATCAAGGACCTCAAAGTAGACATCCAGGGCAGCGTTCCTCATTTCCAACATAAGGTTCTTGAATTCTAGTGTATTCTCAATGGAATCTATTGTTAAATGACCCTATAGGCTCATTGATTTCCCTCTTGAATCTAGTAAATTGTATATAGAGCTCATTTGCACTAATGGGAATTTTAAACTTATGCAAAAATGCAATCTCCAGTTCCGTCCAATTATGGATAGAAGCAACAGGTAAGTGATTGTACAATTAAAAGGCCTCTTCCCCCAAGGAATAAGGGAAAATATTGGATGCAACATCCTCATGGTTAATTCCTCTATCCCTTAGGTGGGTCTGGAAAATCTTGATATGCTCGTCTGTTGTCCTATTGGGATCATTGGTATGGAACTTTGATCAAAAGTGATCTAGGTTATAGGGCATGACATTGTAATTATTGAAGTTCAAAGGAGATGGGTTATTGGCTAGGAAAGCCATTGGTGGAGGTGGGGATGGTAATGGTTGATTTATGGCTGGTTGAGGCTATGAAATAGGAATGGCTTTAGAATCAGATGAAGATGAGGATGATGGAAGTGGCTGGCTAGATGATGATTCTTCCCATTTTCAGGCCCTCCTTGACCTAGTAGGAGCTTGCAAATCTTGAAATTATTGCTCTCCTAGAGTGGATCTGATTCTCCTTCTAAGCCTTTCAGGAGAGATGGTGTTTACAAAATGCTCCATCTTGCTTATTCAGCCCACCTTCTAGCACTAGTCTGTTGATGGTGTTTTCTGCACAACAACAACTCAGACAAAATATGATATCCTATCTCTCTTGAAAGGTAAATCTCTATCAGCAAGCCTCAAGAGATAACCCTGAGGTCTCTAATGTCAAGTTTTGACAATGCAAATAAATCAACTCAAAGATAATGTGAAAATTTTGATAATCAAAAAGGCACCTTACTACAAGAAAATACTGGACTCGGATTTATTAGATCTAGCAATATATTGATACTTCAAGACCTAAAATTAACCTAGATAATAAAAGAAATAACAAAAGATAAGGGTTTCAGAGCTAATTCTAAGACTAATTCTAACCCTAAGATTAACAATGCAAAATATAAGATGCTCAAAATGGACCAATCTCTCATAAACTACTTCTTGTTTAACCCAAATAAATCTGCAATCTTATAGAAATAGTGCAATCTTCTAAGGTGTTAAAGATTTTCAAATCATGCACATTCATTCAAGACAACCCTATTGTAATTGAAATGGATAAACATTCATAATTGAACTAAGCACAGTTTTAAGTCCAGGATAACTTTGCAAAGTAGCTAACAATCAACTAACTACAAAAAGTATGGGCTAGATATTGCTGCAAACACTTCAAGCATAAAACCCTAAACATTAACAAACCATCTAACATCAAATCACTTAAAAAATTTTAATGATAGAACATCAAGAACTATGCCAGATAAAACTCAACACAAGAAAGGCACCAAATCACAATGTCTTTGCTTGCATTAAATCACCCAACATGGCAACAATTGTAGTCTTCTTTTATAGTACTTGCTTGAAGATAACTAAACTCTAACTTTAGTTCTTGCTTGTACAATTCTCTCTAGTGTGAAATTATTCTAACTTCTCTACCTTTTAAAAATGAGGCATAACACCAAACTTATAGAGAACCCCCCAAGATAGGTCGGCCTAATTAGGGTTTACAATGATAAATTCCACACAATAGGTCAGCCAAGAAGATACTCGAAAACAATATGAAATGTGCAATTTGTGCCAATTTCATCCAAGTCAGCCTAGGGTCTCCAAAAACTCGATCCAATGCATGCAAAGGAAGAGGAGGAAATAATGGGGAAGGACAAATTTTGATGTATCCCTACATTAACTACTTCCCCCCTTTGTCTTCAGCACACTCCACTTTATCATGCACCAACAATAATACCCTATCCAAGTTGGAAACAAGTGGCATAGGAAAAACCCTAACTCTCCTCTCAAGGCACTTGATCTCATCTCTTGACTTCTTCACTATATTATCCTAATCCACCTTATTTGTTTGATACCTATCAATGACTGCAATGTATGTTGCAGCATCATCCAACTAGTGTTTGGTAATAGGGCCTTCATTGATTGGAGAATAGACATCTCGCCACCACTTTCTTAACTACTCTAAGCTAAGATGCTTTAGAGAAAAATTCTTTCTCCCTGTCATTACTTCAAAGAAAGAGATACACCTATTATAGATATTAGTCAAAGTGTCCTCAATCTACCTTCCCTATTTGTATATTTTCTTCAAGGCCATTTTCCTCATCTACAGAATTTCAAACCACTCCCAAGGCTCTGCAACTCTTGAGGAAGGAATAATTCCATCCTTTACCAATTGGTCCTCGGTGTGCTCCATGATAGTCTTTGTCTTTTGCAGCAGGAGATCCATATCTTCCCTATCCTAAGCTAACACATTCTTCAAAAAATTCAAGGATCTAATTGCATCCCCTCTAGTTGATAGGATGTCCTTGATGGAATTATCTCCCTTGGTCTACACTCCCTACAACCAGCCGGTTGTAGCATGTTTGGTTCTCTTCATCCTTTCCAGTTCTAATATTGTCTCCTAGGGTAGAAAACCTACAGCAGATGAGGCAATACTAATGGATTGCAAGGGTTTCATCAACTCTTGCAAATATATCTTGAGTTTCTCATTTTCTTTCTCTAATTCAGACTTATTATGTGCCTCTTTCCTCAATCTACCAAGGATCACAACACTGGAGCCTTCATACTCCTCAATTTCTTGCTCCATGGAAGCATGCCCAAGGTTGATATTTTGCACACTGTAATCCTTCCCAATCACATACTCTTTATACTTGTCAAGAGAAGGGGTAGCAATTTGGACTACACTGGTATTCACATCATCCCTCTCAATGTTGGAAATGACTTTGGCTTTCTTCTTTGTCCTTCCCTTTCCAATATTTTCTAGTAGGTCATCCCAGTTGGGAGGAGTGTCATCCATTACTATCTTCTTACTCTTCAACTCTTTATCTAACCAACTTGGAACAGTGAATTTTGAATGTACCTTATCCTGTCCATCTTGTTCCTATTGAACATTGGGTGCACCCTTCTCCATGTGTGGCTCCTCAAGAGTCTTCTCAGCTAAATCATTTTTATCTACATTATTTTTTCCTTTTCCTGTAATAGTGAAGGAATCCTAACTGGCACTTCTTCCTTTGGAGAAGGTCTTTCCTCCTCACCTCCTGCAGGTAAGTCCCTACCAGCTATCAAGGGGGATTGCAGAACCCTATCTATCTATACCCCAACATTGTAGAGATCACCTTCCTAGAATCCTTCCTCATCAAGGTCCCTAGGATCTTCAACATATTTTGGTTCATCTGGAATAATTCCAATCTCATGGAGAAGGAGTTCTTGACCTCCTAGTGTATAATTGTGTCTTGTCTCCTGAGCTCTCAACTTCCACCACAGGTGTGCCACCTTCCTTGTTTTCTTTAGAAGCCTCCTTTTGTGATAATCTCACAATTCTCCTTCCCTTCGATGAAGGGACACTGACCTATTATTTCTCTTGTTCACCTCCCTTAGCCTTCTTTTTTCTAGGGACATGTTTCCTTTTCTTAGCTATTGGCTTCCTCTGCTTTTCTTCTTCTTCTACCTCCCCTACATGAGCATCCTTAATCTTGATTTTAAAAGGAGAGCCCACCTTGGTTTTTCCTTTAGGATCTTGCTAAAGTGACTCCTTAGATGCAGAGTGAGACTCCAAGTCCCCCATGAGGTCATAGGTGCACTACACACCTTCACTTTCCAACTCTAACATTTTATGCTTGAGCCAGAGCTTAGTATACTTGATGACTGGAGCCATGACCTGCTCTAGCTCTATCTTTTCTTCCTCTAGCCAATCAACCTCTTTAACTGGCTTATCCTTCATAGCCTCAAAATTATGACCTTGGATTAGATTCTCATCCTCCCCAACCTAGTCAGGAACAACCCTTATATTGTACAACCGCAACAAGCTGACTGATAACCTAGAGAATTTCTTTTTCTTGACTTCAAATTCATCACCAAGGTTGGCCCAGTAGTCCTCTATGTTATCCTTGTGGTTGTATTCTCTGCTTGCCTACTTCTGGGCCTCACCAGTTATATCAAACCTAGATCTCTTGGAGTGGAAGGAGAGACCAAGATTTCTCATCTCTTCTTTAGAAGCGTAGGCTGAGTTGATTGAAGGGCATACTTCATTAGTGCCAATCCTCAAAGGGAAGTCATTACCAAACCCAGTATTGTGCTTCTCCTTCTTTACAATTACATCAAAGTCAAAGATCTACCTTGTGACTTCTAGGAGCACAACATGATCAGTAGGGTACCTAGGGAGCCTGTATGGAGCCCTCTGACAACCATCAATCCTTATGTAAGAAAAGGTGGGGAACTGGATGAACCAAGCTCCAACCATTTTAATCAATTCTTTGGCTCTGTCTAAAATCCAAACATGCTCTGCACCTTGGAGCAGCCTGGTGATATACATGGCGAATGCATCATTCACCCTCATATAGCTTGAGTTACCCAGGTTTAGCTGTTGGTAAACATCATAAATTACATCTTGTGCAAATATACCCCTTGTGCTCAATCCTTTATAGGGGTGAAACCTAGCTAAAGCATAGAACAGGTAAGAGGTCATTGTGAAATTCTTGCTCTACAGGACATTGGACATCTGCTCATGAATTTTGGCAATTAGAATGCCTACCCAGTGGTAATCTGTACCCTATTCCATGCTAGCAATAACATGGAGCATCCAATTCTCGAACATTCCTACACTCTTAAATCCTACCATCCTACTGAGAAGGGTAATAGCATCATAATACTCCTTTTTGAACTTGAGTCTGACCAACTGCTTGGGAAACTTGAAGAAATGGGACTCAGGCTTCTCCAACTAGGAATAGATAACCTGCTAGGATTTTATAGCATCATCATAGAACTTCCTTTCCACATCCATGTCAAATGCCACCACATGAGACCTACCCGACATGTCAAAGGTTTGGGCGATAGACATCGGATCCAAATTTGCTACAATCCTACCTTGGGGACCAATTATCCTTTGTGTAGCTCTATGATAGTGCCTTGCACATTCAAGTACTAGTTCATAGCACTGCACTGTAGGGGGAAATCCGACCACATGGGCTAATCCTAACTCCACCACTCTCCTAGCTAGCAAAGAATGATCCTGTGCTGCCTTCTTGGTCTTGAACTCCTCATATTCCCATAATCCAACATTAGTATCATTCACCCCTAACTAGATAAAGGAGAGCTTGTTTTCTGAAATTCTACTCTTGATATCCAACTTGATTCTTTCTACCTCAAAAATGGAAGACCCCTCTACACCCTAGTCCACTACCTTACCTTTGGCCCCACTTGTCATTGATTTACCTGATTCAACCTACATTTGACAAGAAACCAAAGTAAAGACACATGGAACACAAGTTAATCCATTACAAAGATAAGGTCATCCTTAACAAAAATCTCATGATAAGCCAAATGCTCAAAACTTCATAAAAGTTAATCATTTCAAAATTCGGGTTTTCAGCCCTTCCATGGAATCCAGGCCAGAGGAACTTTGGGAAATTCCTAGGCAAGCAGATTCCATCGAAACAAGCACACAAGCATTCAATAATCACTCAATCAACTGTCACCAACTATGAAGCACCACGAAGCATCCTAAAACAAGGCTAAGTCAACCATCAAATGCATAATCATAAAGAGAACTTCATGCAATTCCCCAACAATCCATTTTCAACAAAATCTCGAGAAAATCCATCAGGGACAGAAATCCACGAGAAGGGTAACAACTCACAAACTCCGGGAAAATGAAGAGGTGAAGAACTTTCGAGAAAATCCCAAAGACACGGATTCCAGTGAAACTAATGGAAATTTCTCCACTTAACTCATCTTTCGGGAAACTGACAAAGGGATGAACAAACTAGGGAAATCCAGCCCTAACAAAATTCCACGAAGGGCCAGAATCTTCAGATCAATGCACACTCTGGCAGATAGATGGAAAAGTGAAAGGTCAGGAAATTCTGGTAGTTAAGGAATTTCGCAATGACATCAAAAACCTAGATGTTCACGTTTTCCATGACCTCCCACAAATCAATCAAATGATCATGAATTAGAAAATCCGGAGCTCGGAATGGTGAGGTTTAAACCTCCTTAAAATCAATTTCGAACTTGAAACTCACCAAAAGGGCAACGAGAGGGAGAGGCGATGATTCCTTAGGCACAAAAACCCTAAATTTCTACCATGAACGCATAGGGAAAGCATGAACTCAAATCCCATGAAGGAAAGGTTAACAGCTGGTTCGCCCTGACTCACTTGGGGTAAATATTCTCATGAAATGGGAAAAACCCAACCACGAGACACGCAACCAAAAATCACATAGGAACGTGAACCTCAAAATGATGCAAGACCAGAAATGTAGGAAAAATGACTAAACCCTACCACACCAACACTTCGACTTATAGTACAAAAATGCACACCATGAAGAAATTTGATTCATTTATCAAAGAAGGGAGGGCATTGTGCACTTACCATGAAGATAGAAGAATCAAAATAAAAAAATTCAGCAAGACAACCAAGCAAAGTACAAATAACCTCTAGAAAATCTAACTGCAACAATCGACTCCAAATCCAAATGCCCAACTCAGCACCAACACTCAAGCTCAAGCACTCCAAAAAAAAGAGGAAGCAAATGATAAAGTTCAAATGGCACAAAATTCCCCAAAAGTCGACTTAAAACCCACCTTGGGCAATCACACAATCAATGCAGTCAAAATGGGTCAACCTAGAATCCAAGAATCTGACAAGGTGACAGACATTCAGTGGAATTCGGTCGCAACAAAATTATGTGAAGGACCAAAATATCGGGATTTCCAATGAAAATCAACCGCCATCGATCTTTAAAAATAGTCCGGGACAATCCGGGAAGAGTGGATTTTCTCGAGTTTAGTGAAAAACCTGGAATGAGTCCAAAACTTAGGTTTTTCACTAGGTATCATGGATGGACCATTCCAGAAGGAAAGATAAACATCATAGCTCATGCCCAAGCAAGCAAAACCCCAAAATTCAAAGGGCCAAAAGACCAAGAGTGAAAGAAAAAAAAGAGCAAAAGAGGGTCCCTAATTTTAGTGGGGAGTGTGTGCAAAAGGTGCACAACAGGTCACATATGAGAGAAAGGCTTAAAAGCCTTGAAAAATAAAAATCTTATTGAAGGGCTTGTTGATTGTAACCTTGAGTTTGATTTTTGCGAACATTGAATTTATAGAAAGCAACACTGTGTTTCATTTTATTTGAGTCCTCATAAATCTTTTGGCATACTGGATTATGTTCATTCTGATGTGTTTGGTCCAATGAATGCTCCTTTGTTGTCAAAGTCTAGATATTATGTTTCTTTTATTGATGACTATTCGAGAAGGGAATTTGTGTATTTTCTAAAGAGTAAAACATAAGTGTTCAATCAGTTTAAAGAGTTTAAAAACTTGGTAGAAAATTAGACTAGAAGAAAAATTAAATGTTTGAGGATGGATAATGGCAGTGAGTTTGGTTCTATAGATTTTGAAAGGTACTACAAAGACCATGGGATTAAAAGGCATAAAACTATGCCTTACACTCCACAGTAGAATGAAGTTGCTGAAAGGTTGAACATGACGCTAATGGAAAGAGCGAGAAGTATGTTGAGTGGTGCTGGTTTGGAGCAGAATTTTTGGGTTGAGGTTGTGGTTGTACACATCTAAAAATGGCCACGGTTATTCAAACTTGTTAATTAATTAAATATGAATTATTAAATTAATATTCTTAAGTCATCTACATATAAATAGATTTAATTATTTATTTAGTTTGTTCATTTTTTCAATTCTTCTAGTTTAATTAAATAAATAAGTTTATTTAATTATTGATATCTTCCTCTTAATTAATTAAATAAATTCTATAATTTATTTATATTAATTACCACATTATTCTAAGTTTGAATTTTTTAAATTCAAATAATGGAATATTCTTCTAAATCCATTCTCAACATTTAATTAAATATTCCAAGTATTTAATTAGAAGTTTTCTTTTACATATAATTAAATATTCTAAAAATATTTAGTTAAATGCTTTCTTTCTAATTCTTTCTTCTTTCCACTTAATTAAATATTCCAAATATTTAATTAAAAAAACTTTTTTTCCTCCATAATTAAATATTCTATAATATTAATTATAAACTTTCTTCTTTTCATACTTAATTAAGTATTTTATATATTTAATTAAAGCGCTTTTATCATCTCCCACACATAATTAAATATTGTTTATTTAAATTATGGAAGCTTCTAATTCTTTGTCACATGTAATTAAATAAATTTATTTATTTAATTATGGATTTTTCCTCAACTATCAACTAACTCTTCATAAATGAAGTGCACAAATGATAACTTTCCTTCATTTTTGAATGGAAAAGCTTGTGTTTGAGGAAAACATCTCCCATCTTTTTCTCAACCTTCCATATTCCTCTCAACTTCTCAATCTCACAGCATTCATCCTAACAGGTTTGAATCTCAACTGTTGATCCTTGCTAACTGGATTTTTTCCTTTGAAAATCTATAAATACAACCCTCTTATGAGTTGAAAAGGACCCTGAATCCTATATTTCATACACAGTTACTATAGTTGCATTCGAATAAGCATAATCAACATTCTAGCATTATAGCATTTTAGCATTTCAATTTCATAGCTTAAATCATATAGCAATACACATGCATTTTCAATCAATCTCATTCTCCTAAGTTGTCATTTCAATAAGTTGTTTCTTACACAACTGAGAACCAACAACTTTAATCAAATCCTTGGAGATAGAGGACAATGGGATGAATTTGAAGTTGTTGTCATTAGAGTTTGCATTTATGTTTTCTAATTAGTTTTCTTTCAATATAATATCTTATTGGTGTGTTAGTTTACATTTTAATTAATCACGCATATTCTAAGAACACATTTTTGGTTCCCACCGTGGGGCATCCCCCCATTTTTAATCTTTTTATTGCATTTAATTTTTTGGCAGGTGATAGACTAGAGTTGCGTTTAGCGCATACGAGCCTTTGTTTAGCGCATATGAGCCTCTGTTTAGTGCATCCTCAGACTGTTTCAGCACATCCATGGACTGTTTCAGTGCATCCATGGACTATTTTGGCACATCCATGGACTATTTTAGCGCATAGACAACTTGTTTTAGCGCATCTGTGCTTTAGCGCATACGAGTTGTTTTAGTGCTTTTATAGTCAATCTTAAAATGGCCATATCTTGGTCATATTTTGGTCTTTTTCAGAGATTTTTTTTTTAAATGGGGTAGAATTTCATAAGATATCTAATGGTGTAAGTGTTTATCAACTTTGATAGAGTTAAAAATTTAAAATTCTCACTTAATGTCAAGCCACAATGAAACTTGGTCTAAATTTTAGGACTGTTATGCTTAATCATTTATCTAACCCTCATATATTCTTGTTTCTTGATCCCATATAACATTTAGAGCTTGTATTTCAAGTTTTAAAGGACCATGGAGAATGAAAATGAAAGAAAAATCATTATCACATGATTGTAACAAATGTTTTTAAACACTTTGGGAGCAATTATAATCTCATTCTTAAATTGTTGTCTAGATCCGACGTGACTGCAGCTAGTGGTTTTATTGATGTATGGGGATTAAAATGAACCAATCCTAGAATACACACTTAAAATTGGAATTTATCAATCCTAGGATAGTCACCAAACTTTATTTTATGCTGGTTAAAATGAATCCAATGTTTGTTGTGAAGCAAAATCTTCACTTAGCATAGAAAACTGTTATTTGGATTTAAAATTGAACCACTTGTTTTATGTGATTGTTGGGTAATAGGTTTATGCTCTCCCCTTTACTGGGTGATCAGAACACCAGACTTACCTATTTCATTTTTATGCATTTCATGTTTTATTAAATCCTTTAGAAGGCCTATCGTAGTGGGAAAAAATACTCACCCTACGGGAATGACCTAAGTGGGAACAACCAAAGCTAGGTTTTCCAACCCACTATAATCAAAAGTGAATTTTAGGGAAACCCATATTCAATGGAAGTGAGCGAGATAACCATCCCCAAAATCTTTGTTCTAAAGATTGGGAGGTCTCCTAAGGGATTTTATCTATTGCCACGCCGAACAAAAACCTTTACTACGGACCATAGTGTAGAAAGCCAACCGTGTCAGTATCCAAAACATCATTTCAATCACAGTGCAAGGGGAGGGAAGAATTTTCCTCCAATACACTCACCATATAATCACCATAGATTGTTTTCTCAAGGGATCGATAAATCCAACCTTGAGTATGCACCTAGAAAAGATAAAAATACCGGCACCCTCTAGGGGGTGACATGGTTGTGTGAGTTGACATGATTTTAAGTTGTGGGCTGTGATTGCTATAATGACCCTTTGACCAATAAGAGTGAGTCTTCTTGAAGTGTCTTCTTATTCAAATACCATTGAAAATAAAAAAGGGTGATGCTCAATCCTTGAACATACACTCAATGTTTTAGATTCTATGTCTTTAGAAACAATTGTCTTCCTATTGTATATTGTGGTTTCAATACATTAATTAAGATAAGATCATCTAGAAAACACAAGAATTCGGCAAATCAAACTTTGAAATTTATGTTAAGGGATTGGAAATCAACAATAGAGCAAAAATTGGAAACATTAGGCACCCACAAAAATCCTTATTTTCAAAAACTACGATCAAAACATCACAAAGTGCAACATCAAATAAATTTCTAGTTTAATTCCCACAACAGGATCATCATCCTTCCAAATAAGGAATCACGAGCTAAAAATTATAAATTTCTTTAGTCATACCAATAGAATTCTCATTCTATTCTGACTAAGATATCCCAAAAATTGCACTCTCTCATTTTGTGATCAAAGTTAGTTGAAATTTGGTGTAAGCATATGCCTATTTCCAAAAAATTCCTAAAAACAAAGAAGACGAAAGAAGGGATCCACTTTAAAACATGGGTGATAGGGAAGAAAATCTTGTTCATAGGCTTTATGGAAATAGTTCAAATGAAGAGATAATGGAAGAAATGCTTCAAGAAGTTGAACAAGATCCACAATTTCTCTTAGCTATGGAAAAAATATTAGAGAAAAATAAAGAAGGATATCCTAAGGTGCCAAATTGCCCTCTAACTACAATATGGAGAAAATTAAAGAGGATCTTGAAAAGAATGAAACTCCCTTAAACAAAAAAATAAGAGCACTCCAAAGGAAAATCAAGGAAATAAAAGGGGGCACAACTAAAAAATCCTTTGACGGAAATATGAACGTAACCTCTGCTCCTCCAAAAACAACATCATCCAATTTCAATGTTTTTGAATTTTTGCAAAGTTTAAATGGGAAGCCCAAATCTAAACCATCAAATAAAATTGACCAATCTTATCATGTCATGCATTTATCTTCATCCCCCATAATTCAAAATTAACCTCATGGTTCTTCCACCCAAGTCAATGATCCCATTAAATCACCTTCTTCTATCATATTCTCTACATCCAATGATTCATTTCAATCTACACATCTCAATCAAAACATTCTTTCCACTCCATCCCATGATACCAAAATTCTACAAACCCTTCCAATATTTGATCAAGATCCCATCTCTCAAGAACCATATGATGATCCCCTCCTTTCATTATTCACCCATGATAATCCTCTTCCATCTCAAGAACAAAATATTATTCCAAGTCCTCCCTCCACTCCATCTTATGAATCCATACCCTCTCATGACTCAATCACATCCTAGGAGAATGATAATTCTTTCATCCTATCTTATGATTCTCTTCCATCTGATGAACAAGATACTCCACCTAATGATTCTTTTCCTAGTCAAGATCAAAGTATCCTATCATCCTCATGTCAAGATTCTATCACCCTTCCTAATTCTCCTCATGATCAAAATCCTCCATCATCCTCATGTCAAGATCCTATCACACCTATTCAAGCTATCCATGAACCCCTCACCTATAAATTGGGATCTTCCACCTTTATACACTCCAGTTTACTCCCAACACCTATCCTTTCATCCATATCATATCCTCCTCAAAATGGACTCGCATCTTGTTTCACAAACAACTCATATCCCATCAGTAAACGAATGTGTGAAATTATGAATTAAAAATGAAAAGGCTTAGGCCTTCATGAACAAGGTATCCTAGAACCCCTTTTTGTCCAAGCACATCCATATTCTCATAGCCTTGGTTATATACCTCATGCTCAACCTAGGTATCCTAGTCCATCAAACTCTCCATCCATCCTAGGTCCTTATCCTAGTCCACCAAACACTACCTCTATCCTAGGTCCTTATCCTAGTCCATCAAACATTCCATCTATCATTGGTCCTTATCATCCCAATCCTAGCTCATCAACCCTTCCATCCATATTAGGGTCCCACATTTCTCCATCTCCTATTCTTCAAGAACAACAGAGGCACACATCCTTGATCCAATTTCAAAATTCTTCCTACATTAACTCATCCATCATACCTTCATATCATTCATCTCAATACACTCCTCCTATTACTCTTGGAAGCAATTTTGGGTCCAAATTTCAAAAGCTTCAATATAAAAATCCACATGTATCAAAGGATCAGCATGTCTCCTCGAAGAGTCATGCAAAAATAAAAGAAAATTTGATCCAAAAATCAAAAGAAAATTTCAAAAGGCCACAAAGGCCAATCAAAGCAAAAGAAAAATCCAAAAGGCCACAAAGGCCCATCAAAAATAAAAATAAAAATTCAAAAGGCCACAAAGGCCCATCAAGTCAAAAGAAAAATTCAAAAGGTCACAAAGGCCTATCAAGTCAAAAGAAAAATGTCAAAGACCGCAAAGGTCCAAAAATCAAAGAGAAAAATATCAAAAGGCCACAAAGGCCCATAAAGAAAATATAAAAATCAAAATTCATGTGGATTCCTAAAAGTCTCATAGAAGCATTAAAATCAAAATTGGCCTCCAAATTCGCTAATCCGAAAGCTTCTCCCCATCTCCCATCTAAAAACATGTCACCTTCCAAATCCACTTTTTCTCCATCACCAAGCCTTCCAACCTCCTATCCATTATCCAACATCCATTCCCCATTCTCCTTCTTTAATTCAAATCTTTGCATAAGGCCTTAACTTCTACTATCATGTCAACATTTATAAGTCTAATTCCCATTCCGTGGTCTATTAGAGCACATATTCGAGGGATATTAGCCTTGAAACTTTATGCTTAAATCCTTCGTCCATCCCCCTATCATTCAAATATTATCTTTCATATCCATTTCCCTATCCATATATTATCTTCCATTTTCCTCTTATCATTCATGGTCATTATCCTCATTGTCACCTTTGATCTTGACAAGGTTAAGGATCTTCTTGAAAATCATGCAAATTTTTCTTCATCCAAATCTTCCATATCATACCATTCATCATGAATCTTCTCTTATATTGTGGGGAATCTTGGTCATCCCATTATGTCCTTGCAAAAATCCAAAAAAATCAGAAAACATCAAAATAAAAAAAATCAAAATTAGAATAAATCAAATACATCAAAATCAAAATTCCAAAAAATCAAAATATTCCCAAAATCCAAAACAAAATCAATAAATTGTATGCTTTCATCAATAAAATGGTCGTGTCTCACCCTAGACTGGGGGCAAAATCCCGAATTCACTAGGGGTAATCAACTTTTTGAACTTTTTGAGCAGGCAAAACAAGAAACATGTGTCAATTATCTGAGTATCATATCAACAATCAATTATTCAATCAAGCCTGGTCAAAACAACTTTGAGACATGTCATACATTGAAACTAAAACAAATTGGATGATCTTAATCTGAATAAAATGAATGAAAAACTTTAAGCATAAGTTGCAACTGTTGTTTTGATATTTGATGACATCATATCTTTAGAGTGGTTCAATGATGTACTAAACTAGAATCACAAGGAAGAAGTATAATTTTTATTGGCTTGATGTTTGTAAGTCATCTACATATAAATACATTTAATTATTTATTTATATTGTTCATTGTTTCAATTCTTCTAGTTTAATTAAATAAATAAGTTTATTTAATTATTGATATCTTCCTCTTAATTAATTAAATAAATTCTATAATTTATTTATATCAATTATCACATTATTCTAAGTTTGAATTTTTAAATTCAAATAATGAAATATTCTTCTAAAACCGTTCTCAACATTTAATTAAATATTCCAAGTATTTAATTAGAAGTTCTATTTTTTATATAATTAAATATTCTAAAAATATTTAATTAAATGCTTTCTTTCTAATTTTTTCTTCTTTCCACTTAATTGAATATTCCAAATATTTAATTAAAAAACTTTCTTTCCTCCATAATTAAATATTCTAAAATATTTAATTATAAACTTTCTTCTTTTCATACTTAATTAAGTATTTTATATATTTAATTAAAGCGCTTTTATCATCTCCCACACATAATTAAATATTGTTTATTTAAATTATGGAAGCTTCTAATTCTTTGTCACATGTAATTAAATAAATTTATTTATTTAATTATGGATTTTTCCTCAACTATCAACTAACTCTTCATAAATGAAGTGCACAAATGGCAACTTTCCTTCATTTTTTAATGGAAAAGGTTGTGTTTGAGGAAAACATCTCCCATCTTTTTCTCAAACTTCCATATTCCTCTCAACTTCTCAATCTCACACTGTTCATCCTAATAGGTTTTAATCTCAACTGTTGATCCTTGCTAATTGGTTTTTTGCCTTCAAAAATCTATAAATACAACCCTCTTATGAGTTGAAAAGGACCCCAAATCCTAGATTTCATACGCAGTTACTATAGTTGCATTTGAATTAGCATAATCAACATTCTAGCATCATAGAATTTTAGCATTTCAATTTCATACCTTAAATCATATAGCAATACACATGCATTTTCAATCAATCTCATTCTCCTAAGTTGTCATTTCAACAAGCCGTTGCTTACACAACTGAGAGCCAACAACTTTCATCAAATTCTTGGAGATAGAGGACAATGGGATGAATTTGAAGAAGCTGCTGTCATTAGAGTTTGCATTTATGTTTTCTAATTAGTTTTCTTTCAATATAATTTCTTATTGGTGTGTTAGTTTACATTTTAATTAATCACACATATTCTAACAACATAGTGGCTACAGTATGTTACTTGATAAATCATTCACCTTGTTCGACTCTTGTTGACAAAACACCTTTTTAAGTGTGATTTGGTAAAAATCCCTCTCTAAGACATATTCGTGTTTTTGGTTGCGATGCATATGTTTATGTGCCAAATGAGAAAAGATCAAATTTGGAGAACAAGGATAATTTTTTTATCTTCATTGGCTATGGCATTCATGTGAAAGCATAAAGATTTGGAATCCTGTTACTGAGAAGGTTTTGTACAATAGAAGTGTAATCTTTCATGAGTTGAAGCCTTTAGTAACTAATCTGTAGTCGAAAATAGAAGAAAGAGAAAAGAAGGATGATGTAGTTGAAATTTCTCAAACCCCAGATAAAGAGGAACTACAAAGTGTAGCTAAAACTGAAGAGATCTCTAGTAGCTCTGAGAGTTCTGAAGAAGAAGAAACACAACCATAACCTCTACATGTGAGAAGCGACAACCTGAAAGGTATGAATTTTCCATGTTGGATTTGAACTACGCCTATGGTTTGATTACTAGGACTATGACAGAGGCTATTAGTATGTCTAATTCAAATTCCTAGTTGAAAGCCATGAATGAAGAAATGGAATCTTTGAAGAAGAATGATACTTGGGATTTGGTTCCTTTGCTTGAAGGGAAAAAGCTTGTTGGCTGTAAATGGGTATTTAAGAAGAAGTCTGGTCTGGATGGCAGTGTTGAAAATCATAAAGCTCCATTGGTAACTAAAGGTTATTCCCAGGTGGAGGGAATTGATTATGGAGAAATTTTTTCTCCTGTAGCTAAGATGACATCTATCAGATTTCTTCTTTTGCTTGCAACAACATATGACTTAGAGATCGAGTAGATGGATGTGAAGAAAATTTTTCTTCATGGACATCTGGAAGAATAAATCTATATGTCCCAGCCTGAGAACTTAGTTGAAAAAGGTAAAGAAAGCCTGGTTTGCAAGTTAAAGAAATCTCTGTATGGTTTAAAGCAATTGCCTAGAATGTGGTGCCAAAATTTTGATAAATTTGTGTTGTCATTGGGATTCATGAGATCAAAATTATATCATTGTGTTTATTATACAACTAAAAATGATCGAGTTCTTATTATTGCCCTATATATTGATGACATGTTGTTCATAGGAAATAGTAAGACTATGATTTATGATCTAAAATGTCAGTTATCTACAAAGTTTAAAATGAAAGATCTTGGTGCAACAAGGTATATTTTGGGGATGGAAATAAAAAGGGATAGAGGAAGTAGAAAGCTTTGGCTCAGCCAGAGTAAGTATATCAATACTATCCTAGAGATATTTGGCATGACTCATTGCATTCAGCTAGTTTTTCTAGTGTTGTTGAGAACGAAGCTATTTGTTGATGACTATCCAAAATCTCCTACCGAGATGGAGGACATGACCGGGGTACCTTATGCAAGTATAGTTGGTAGTTTAATGTATGCAATGGTCTATATAAGGCCAGACATTTCCCAAGCAATGGGAGTACTTAGTCGGTTTATGGCTAATCTAGGAAGACTGCATTGGGATGTTGTGAAGAGAGTCTTCAGATATTTGAAAGATACCTCAGAGTATGATTTGTGTTATCATGGAAAATTGGTTGGAGTACAAAGGGCTATTAGCATTCATGGGTATGTGGATTCTGATTGGGGAGGGGACATTGATAGTAGAAGATCCTCCAGTGGATACATTTTCATGTTATTTGGTAGTGCAGTGAGTTGGATGAGCAAGCGGTAGGTTGTAGTCAATTTATCTACTACTGAGGTAGAGTATATGGCAGCAACACATGCCTACAAAGAAGCCATTTGGCTTAGAAGTTTATGTTCAGATATCAAGTTTAACATAGGGAAGATTATAATTTGTTACGATGGTCAGAGTGCTATTTGTTTGGTAAAAATCCCATTTTCCATGCAAGGACAAAGCATATTGATGTTCAGTATCATTTTGTTCATGATATGGTGGAGGATGGAAAGGTTAATCTTGAAAACATGGATACTCTAGAGAATGTCATTGATGCATTGACAAATCATGTGAGCATAGACAAGTATAAGTGGTGTGCTAGTTCGATGGGCCTTGGGGCCTATTAATTTCAATAACTTTGATTTTAGAGCAAGCCGGTAAGTCTTCATCAAGTGGGAGCTTGTTGCAAAAATATGCCTCAACTTGCTAGCTTGTACCTCTCTTAAAGACTTGGCATTTTTTCCTTTGTTGGCCTTCATTTTAGGACTAATGCCTAAATCTAGAACCTTGAAACCTAAGTCGTGGGTTTCTGGATTTTCTTAACCTTTGATGGAGGTTGTGAAGTTCGGGTTTCTCTTGACTTTGTGACATTGTTATGGGCATGTCGCGGGTTTTAGGAAATTCCTAACCTCTAATGAAGGTTCTAAAGTTCGGTTTTCTCCTGACTTGGCAACCTCATTATTGGCATGTCGCAAGTTTTGAGAACTTCATAACCTCTGATATTGAGGTTGTGAAGTTTGGTTTTTCAGTGACATAGCGACATAATCAACGGATGGTGGGACCGGTCTACGTGGATGGTGATGTCAGCTATATGGAAGTGATATGGATGTTGCATGAAATGTGGGGACCACTTGAAGTTTTGGGAGTTAAATATTTAAGTCTTTTATGAGAGACTTGTTGCAAATATTGTAGATTCCTATCTTGATTCTCTAGAATTGTACAAGTGGTGTACGCGTGTCTTGGTGGACCTCTCACCATGACAAGCAATATATGAAGGAGAGTTGACAATTGGAAAGTGATGGTTGATTTGGTGAACCCAAATGGTACGATAGTCAAAAGCGGTGGATGAGTGATGTGTTGAAATGTGACACTAATTCATTTGTTGATTCTACATTTTTTTTGTGAATCAACAATCATTGGACCAAAATTTGTATTTCCTAATAGTGATATATTTGCATTTAATGCATGATTTGACTCATGGGTAGAAAGAGAGAAAATATGATAATATTATTTGAAACTGAATTAATTGTTGGGTGTCTTGATGTGTGTTGGATGGTGGTGTGTGTGAATCGAGACAAAGGAAGCTTCTTAGTGAAGATAGTGAAAAAAATGAAAACCTAATGGTGGTTGAGTGGCTCCACATGGTATGATTTTATGAGCATTGTAACAGTGTGAGAGATGAGAAAATGGTAACCATCATGTGAGGTTGACCAAGGGGATTGTGTTGCTGTTGTGAGTTGACATGTGAGAGTGAAGTTTGTAACTCTATATGTAATCTATTTACTGGAATACAAAGTGACTTTACTTGGTGTGTGGGTTTTTCTCCCATAAATATTTTCCCACGTAAATTTGGTGTTATCTTTTTATGTGATAATTTGTCTATTCTTTTGTTTTGTGAATGTGCATCTCAAATGATTGTAACTTGTTAAATGAAGGTTTTTTTTTGCACTTCTTTCTTGAGGATTTTGCATTAGGAAGGCGTTTCCACACCGTTGCTTTCCTTACATTAATGGTGCCCACTAGCCCATTGAGTTTTTTGTGGGTCCCGGCTAAGTCTAGTGGGACTAGATGAAGGTGTGATGTGGAAGAAACATTGCGATAAAAAGTTAATCAAATAGTGCAGATTGAAGGATGTTGATTGAATGATAATCGAAGCTACTAGATATATCAAAGAGATAGCACAATATCATAGTGATTAGTTTTAGTGTCCCTTCGATATGGTGATAAGAACTTGATCAATGACTGGATCAAGAAGATCCAATGGTTCCCACTAGCCTACAACACTTGTGGTGGGACCCCATATATACCTCACAAGGGAGTAGGGAATAATGGATATCAAATAGTGTTGTGATTGGATAGAGGAAAAATCATTTGGTGGGACATGATAAGCTGACGATGGTGAAGGATGGCATGTAAGGACAAGTTGCGGCATGTGATTGACCAATATGTAGAGTCACATAGGTGATGGTTTTTGCATAGCACTGACAAGGATGATAGATGGCTAGTGGGGACCATCCATGTGAGGCAACAAGATATCTCGAGGAGACATATAACTATCAATGAGACAATTTCATTAGTCCTTTCAACATGCCAATAAAGTGACAATGATGGATGTGGAAGGTGACGTCAAAGGTGGAAAAATGGCAATATCCCTCCAACCCACTAAGATTTAGTGAGCCTATTGTTAGAGCTAGTGATATAGTGGGGGACTGTGCAGATTGGTGGGAAATTGATCTAATGGTAATCATTGCATAAATTCGCATCGATGTTGTGAATTGAACTATAGATGAAGAATAGAGATGAGCGATAGGTCAAGAATTCAAGATCTACAATGGATAGTTAAAGTGATCAAATCCAACAGTAGTGTTTTAAATATGTTTAGATGAATGAAGATCATAGGATAATGGCATGAAGAGATAGGATCAATGGCCCATATTCAAATTTAAAGATATCAAATAGCTAAGTCCATGTAAATATGGTTTCAACTAGTAACTGACACAGAGGAAAACAATTAATTGTTCCAATTGCACTTGTGACCAATGTCAATAAATATTTTATTATCAAAGTGGTAGAAAAATTTGCAAAGGAGATGAAGATCAAAATCAAATTGAATGAATAGAAGAATGCATTGAATGCATATCTAATTCTAGGGTTTGATAAAGAGACTATTTGGGAAAATTATCTATATCCAAATTTAATATTGTGCAACTCAATGCAAAGGTATGGAGTTGAGTATGATATTTGGTAAACCCTATTAGATGCCTTAATGATGAGCTAGATGGTAGTGCAAGGCTTGGGATGTACATGAAGCTTGTTGGTGAAGTTAACAGGTGGAGTAAACCCTAATAGAGGGTTCTAGATGGCCTAGACGGTGGTGCACATCTCAATGTAGAGATTGTAGATCAGTGGAGTCAAGAAAAAAAGGAAGACAATTAGGTATTGTCGAATGTTGGTATCTAAAAGTAAAGAGGGTGTGAGAGAGAATAGTCTACTATGGAAGAAAGAGCTAAATAGAGTTATGTATTGATGAGTATGTAATATAGATAGAATATGCACAATTGGTGAATGAGTGAATCCCAAAAAAAAAAAACTATCATCAATGGTTTACATTCAAGGTGCAGTAAAATTAGAGGGACTGTGTTGCTAAAATTGCAGCATCACTAGTAGAGTGTGAACTACAGAAAGTGCAATAATGTACTAAGTGTATTGATGCATCACTAGGTTATGGAGAACCAATATTATGCATATTTGATATTGTAATATTGTAGAGGTTGTTGCCTCATTTTACTAAGTTGGTGCCCTAAAATATTGTAACATAAGACTTATTTGTGACACTAGATTTGAGCAGTAGACTCAAGCAAATTTTGTCACTATGGTTTTTCCCATCTTGAGTTTTCCACATACATCATGTGTTATGGGATTTTGTGTGAATTTGTATATATCTCTCTATATTTTTAGTTAATCAACACATTAAGGGCTAAATGAATTAATTTGCATAAAGTACTATGAGCTAAAAGAAGTAATTTGCACAAAAGGTTTTTAAGGGATAAGTTTTATTATCTACTGATTCACCCCCCCTCAGTAGATTGTTGTGTTCCAACAAATAAAAGGGTCAAGGATTAGGTCATGGGGCTCAAGGCTAATTATAATGATAAAATTTGGTAAAATTTTAAGGTTCTAACAAACAACACCTTCATACTTGCAACAAGTGGGTCTTTTGAATGTCCCAAATCCAAAATAGATATAATTTTAAAGGGCTCTCTACTTCAAAAGAATAAAAGAGCATCTCAATATTTTCCATTTGGAAAAGAGAAGGTTCAAGTTTCATAGACTGGTGCCAAACCCCCTTACAATAAATTATGTTTACATCCCTCGAGACCTTATCATGATTTTTGACCAATACCCAAACCCTAAAAACTGGATGACCATTTTTTAGCCAAGAAATCACTCTTCAAAAAACACCCAAAATGGGAGACTATATAGATTTCAAGATAGAATCCTCAAAAAATTCAATAGGAAGCTTCGAAAAAGAAAGACAAACAGGCAAAGAAAAATATTTTGAAATCTTCCACTTTAATATTTTCCTTCCATTCAAGAGTCCCAAAAAATGTATTATCAAACCAAAATGGTCCCTCCCTTAATAATTTATCCTTTTTATTTTTATCCTTGAAAAAACATAAAAGGAGGTTTTTGAAAACAAATATAAGTCAAGATTCTCATACCAATTCACTTTCACCCATTCTTGTATCTTAGAAAGAGTTTGATCCTCCTCCTAGATCTGAAAAAATAAACCCTTATGCTCTAGATTTGACATCCAAGCCTCCATATCAGGATTGAGAAGGCTTATTTTTGGAATTGCATTAATGGGTGCATTTTCCTTGGACCTCCCTTCAACATGAGGCCACGTGAAATCCACTTCCTCATTAGAAACCATCTTATTTCCTTTATCTTCATGCATATACTTCCTTGTTCCCCATCTGAAGGATGATCACTTTGAATTTTCACCCAAGGAAAACCTTCGAGCCTTATTAGTGCCCACCTTTGAGATATTTGTCCACTCATTAGCATAATTCCTTGAACCAGAGTATCCTTTACTATATCTGTTGGAGAAGGTCATTCTATATTCATTCTTACCTAAAAAATGACCATATTTCCCATCTCCTCTTCTAACCACTTGGTGAAATATTTTTTAGGATATGTGCAATTAGGATTTTTGTTCTAGTTTGTAGAACCCCACCTTTCTCCAAAAAATCCTTTTTTGTTTGTTGACCAAACCACGAATTAGATCCCAAATCATGTTTCAAATATTGTGCCCTATAATTTGTTGATCGTGTAAGGTTTCCTTGCCACAAATTTTGGTTGTTTTTTGGAATGCGAGAGTGGTGGATATTCCAAATCAATATGATTTTTTAGAGCACAATGATCTACTAAGAGGGGGGTAAATTAGTAGATATCTTAAATTTACCTCTTGTAGCTTTTAATAAATCAATTTATTGTTAGCTTGGTCTTTGTAAATTAACATAGTCATAAGTAGAGACATAAACATACACATAACACAAGATATATGTGGAAAACCTAAGATGGGAAAAACCATGGTGATAAGTGTTACTAGGAGCTATTATCCTAATCTAGCCTCATATTCAAAAGCTTTGTTACAATGTTTAAGGGCACCAACCCTAAGGAGACAAAAATCCCATATTTTAGGAGCACCTACTCCAAGTAAGAACCCACTCCCAACTCTGAGCACCTGCCCAGATATCTGATGACACCCACCAATCATATTTTCAACAAGGATTAATACAATTTGTTCAATAGAAAATAGTTCAATGTTGCAACTCAACTTTCAATTGCTCAACATTTGGTTATAATTTTTGCAACTTAATCTTATGTTTAGTACCTCCTCTATCCTATTATTGTGGGTGAACCCCGATTAAGTCTCGTAGATTTTTTTTTGGGTTTCACTCACGAATAATACTTCTACACTCCCCCCTTTTCTTTTAGTGTATTTTATGTGTATCTCAAAAGACTTCCATATATACTACATAGCCTTGTTGCACCTTCTCTAAGAGTGCATTCTTTGTCTGCCTTCAGGGATCAAGCATACACTTTTCTATTCTCCCTACTTCTTTTCACCAAGGTATTCTCTGTCTATCTCAAAAGACACAAATCACTCAAATGCAATAACCACTCAATACTCTCTTGTGCAACATCATCTACTATTTCAATTCCCGAGTCTTTCCTTTTGTGTTCATCACCAACCTTCTACATCAGCCTCAATATTTTCACACTATACTAATTATTTGCTAGGGTTCAATGTTTATCTTCTTCTGCATGCCACCAGACCATCAAGCCACACATCCCCTTATCAAAACCCAAATTTTCTAATTCTAGCATGTTAAAAAACTATGATTTTAGTTCCATTTAATTAGAATTCTCTATAACAAATCTTGATTAGATTTTTTGCCGCCTACATGTCCGTTTCAACAATCTTATTATCTAATCATCAATAAAACTGGTAGTTGGAGCAGTTGAGCCAAATGAATTCGCTCCCTAAGTTAGTTTTTAGTAAAAAACCTAGTTCACACTATTGTAGTCATTAAGGATTCTTAGTTTAAACCTGAGTCATTGATCTGTTACTTTTTGTTCCATGATCCATTGATCTACATTCACCATTCATCCTTTCAAAACATGACCATCAGATTAACATTCATAATTGGCATTGATCTTCACCATATGTAGCTTTATGGAGAGTGGGTTCATTAAGACACACACAAATTATCCTCAGTTCTTTGGGGTCAGACACAATCAAACCAAAAGCTTTAGCAGACTGGTAGATTATCATCATCTGTCACTTTTTCATCATCATGCAATTCACAATGGAGATGTGAATTGCCATATCAATCAAATCAATTGCTATCACCGACCTTCATGTCACTTGAAATTATTGACACCTATCTCTCAAATTGGTCCCACCATGCTTCCTTTGTGCTATTACAAGTAACCTAGATAGGAATCTACAATATTTATGGCTAACTCCTAGAAAAAATCCATTAGATCTTCAAGCCTCAACCACCACCATTGATCTAACTGAGCTCAATTGTTTACCTCACAACTAAGGAACTATTATGATTGTCGAATTTTTACCGAGATGATGGACACAAGGAAGGAGGACCAGCTTCCCCAATGATCTCAATGGATTATGTTGTCTCTTAAGAACCTTGCAACCATCGATTGGTAGTTAACATCGAAATATAAAGTCTATTTAGAACCATGAATGTATCTAGTGAAGTTCTATCTCTGCCAACCAAATACCACCACTCTCCCAAGTAGGATATCATGTAGACATCCCCTTTTGACATCAATGACAAAAATATGCTAGCAATCTCCCCCTTTGTCATTTATGGAAAAACCAAGTGCTCTATACCACTATAAAAACTTACTCACTGCTTTTTAACCAAATAATCATGCATTTACCTTGACATAGCAGCTCCCCCTAGGACATATCACTTTGAGAACTTTTCTTGTCTTCAGCCCCTTTGACATCAATGGTGAAGGGTCTGGTCATTTGATTTATTACCTAAGGTGAATCCCCCCCTTCATTTGAGAGGACATTTTGGAATCAACAACCATCAAGTTAGTAGAAATTTGTAAAATAAACATACCTGATTTGACCACTTTCTTCATTATTTAGGGATGAATAGACTACCAATGAAGCTCCCCCTGAACCCTTTCCCTATCACTAATTTTAGTGATATGATGTGGGATCAATGACTCCCAAATTTTGTCTCAGATATTCAAATTGTTCCTTCAGAAGAGGCTTTGTAAATATTTCAACCACTTGTTCTTTTGTGGGAACATACTCCATGCTGACCTCTTTGTTTGCAACCTTCTCTCTGATGAACTGATACTTAATGGATATGTTCTTTATTCTCAAATGCACCACTATATTCTTTGAGATGCTTATGGAACTTGAATTGTTGCAAAGAATAGAGATAGGTTCCTTGTACTCCACCTTGATTTCCTTAAGCATATACTTCATCGATAGGACCTATGTACAACATGCGACTGCAAATACATACTTTGCTTCTCCTATGGATAGAGTGATTGATTCTTTCTTTTTGCTCATCCAGGAAACCAATTTGTTTCTTAAAAAAAATGCTCCACCACTTGTGCTCTTCCTATCATCTACACATCCAACCCAATCAACATTTGTATATGTTACCAAAGTGAAATATTCACTCCTTGGATACCACAACCCATAGTCAACAATGCTTTTGATATATCTAAAAATTATTTTCACTACATTGACATGTGACTCCTTTAGTGCAACTTGAAACCTTGCTACCATACATACTTCTTGCATTATGTTTGGCCTTGATGTAGTTAAGTATAGTAAGCTTCCAATCATTGACCTATACATTGTTTGATTTGCATATGATGACTCATCAAAAAAATTCTCCATGCAGCCAATTATCATGGGGGTACTGAATTTTGCGCTATCTTCCATACCAAATTTCTTGAGCATTTCCTTAGCATATTTAGTTTGAGATATGAATATCCCATCATCAGTGTGTGTAATTTATAAACCAAGGAAAAATGATAATTCTCCCAGCATTGACATCTCAAATTTATCTTGCATATGTGTAGCAAATGTTTTACACACTTTATCATTACTACCACCAAATATAATGTCATCTACATATACAACAACAATAATCTTGTGCTCACCTTTATATTTGAATTATAAATGTTTTTTGCACATCCCATTTGAACCCTTATTGTAGATATTGGTCCAACCTTGAATACCATGCTCTAGGTGCTTGTTTTAGTCCATACAAGGCTTTTCTCAATCTACAGACATAATCATCATCTTTTGACAACTGAAAACCTTCTAGTTGTTCTATGTAGAATTCCTATTCTAGGTTTCAATTCAAAAATACAGATTTGATATATATCTGATATACTTTAAATCCTTTATACATTTAGAATGCAAGAAATATTCTTATTGCTTCTAATCTTGCCACTAGTTTAAATTCTTCTTCAAATTTTGCATACCCCTTGCACACTAGTCTTTCCTTATTCCTTACAACAAATCCATCTTCATTGAGCTTGTTTCTAAACACCCATTTGGTGCCAATTTCATTTTTTCTTGGGGGTCTAGGAACCAATTCCCATGTTTTATTCTTTTCAATCTAATAGAGATCTTCTTCCATGTCCTTTATCCAAATTTCATCTTTGTTGGCCTCAACATAGCTCTTTGGCTCAATTTGCAGCAAGAGAGAAAAATTTACTTGTTCTTTGTTTCTTGCAAGCCTTCTCCTTGTTTGGACACCTTCATTTTTATCACCAATAATCTTTTTTGCGGGTGATCTTTTTGCATGTATTTTGTAGGTGGTTTTTCACTCTCCTCTTCTTGTTCTTATTCTTCTTCATTTGCTATATTATCCTCAAAATTTGATTCTTCTTCAAATTCATTCTTATCTAATTTGATATGCCTTATTTTCTCATCAAATTTGACATTGATGCTCTCAACAATTTTGTTCATCCTCTTGTTATAGCATTTGTAAGCTTTTCTTTGTGTATAATATCCAAGAAATATTCCTTCATCACTTCTAGAGTCAAAGCTTCCCAAATTTTCATCTTCTCTCTCAATGTAATATTTACTACCAAATACTTTGAAGTACTTAATAAATGTAGGCCTACCATATCATAGTTCCTAAGGAGTGCTATCACTATGTGTTATAATTTGAACTCTATTCAAAATGTAAATTGTTGTATGGATTACCTCTCTTCAAAAAATATCTGCAAGCTTGGCCTCATTTAACCATCTCCATTCTATTGTGGAGTTCTTGGTGCTGAGTACTTCCTCTTAATTCCATTTGCTTCACAATACTCAAAAAATTCATTCGATGTGAATTCTCCTCCTCTATTAGATCTCAAGAATTTAATTCTTCTTCCCAACTCCTTCTTGACCATTTTCTTGAATATTTTGAATCTTTCAAATGCTTTGTTATTTTCTCTCAGAAAGGTTACCGATGCCATTCTTGTATATTCATCAATTAAAAGCATGAATTATCTTTCACCTTTCAGTCCTCTTGTTCTTTTAGTTCCACATAATTCAGTATGGACCAATTGTAAAGGCTTAGAAGTTGAATATTCATTTTTTGGAAATTTTTCCTTTGTTTGTTTTCTCAGTTGACATTCTTTGCATATTATGTTTGTAGGCTTGGTTATCTTAGGCATGTGTCTCACCAGACCTCTTGAACTTAATTTTACTATATTTTCAAAGTTTACATGCCCCAATCTTCGATGCCACAACCAAATCTCATCCACTTGACCCATCAGATAGGTCTAACCTTTAACTTCACAAAGATTGTAAAGATTATAATTAGTTCTTACTCCTTGTGCAATTATTTTCCATCCTTTCTAATCTTACAACCTTTTGAATCAAATGTTACCATATAACGGTTTTCACACATCCGACTTACACTCAGTAGGTTGTGTTTTAGTCCCTCTACATACAAGACATCTTTAGTGGTATTTCTACCATCTAGGCTCAATATGTCGTTTCTGCATATCTTTATTGTTGTATTATCACCCAAACTCATAGATCCTCCTTTACATTTATTTAGTTTGATGAAATTTCTTTTGTCTCCAGTCATATGCTTGGAGCAACCACTATCTATCACCCATAAATTTTTCTTTTTGGCATGTAGTGCCATTTGTGCAATGATTAATTGTGTGGAATTCTACTCTTTTTCTTTCCACAACTTTTTAGGTTTCTTTTCTGCTTTTTCTTCCTTCTTCTTAGGAGTAGTTGAATCCTTGGTCACTTTAGATGATGTGTTTTTCTTTTTATAATTCTGTATTTTTGGTCTTATGAAATTTTTTCTACAATCTTTGGAAATATGACCAAAGTTATTGCAATTATAACACAACATTCATATCCACTAAAGGAGAAAGTAGATTTTTACTTACAAAATTAGTACTCTTTTTAGGAATGACTCTACATTCTCTAGCCCTATGACCAAACTGATTACAAGTATAGTAGTATCCATAAAAGTATGATGAATACTTGGTAATAGTGTTCCCTTGTGCGAGATGAGGTGATCTTCATTGTATTGGTTTCCTTGTATTTTTCACGCTTATAAATCCATCAACATTAGTTATCCTTATGTTTTATCCCTCCTTCTAATGACTAGGAACTGATCGGTTATTATTCTTGTATGTTGTTGGCTTCTTTTCTTCACTGGTCTCCTTTACCTCAATAGATTTCTTCTCAGCTTTAGACTTATTTTCTTTGTAGGATTCTTCACCAACTGAATCTAACTTTTATCCTGATCTAAACCTCTCATATAATTTTGTACAAGAATCCATAAAGGTTCTTTTACCTTTCTCAAGCCCTAGTCTAGATTTTTCTTTGTTGGAAGGTTTTTTGGTGCTCAACAAACCATCAAGGATTTCTGATCCACCTTTCAACTTAATTCCTCTCTGTATTTCTTCTCCAACCTTTTCAAGGTTTTTCTTAGTGCAACAATTTCTTCCTTAAGCTTCATGCATTTTTCAACCTTAGATTGAAGCTTGGACTTGATCACATCCTTCATTCTCTTGGCTTCTTCAACTTGCAGCTTCAAGCTTACCATATTCTATTTAGATTATTTAATGTCCTTGGTCAACTTGTTTGACTCCTTTTGAACAAGTTTCTTCTATTGCATATTTTCCTTTTTGAACTTCTCTATCTCATATCTGATATCATCAATTTCATTTAGAGCACAAATGAGCTCCCCTTCTAGATCAAATACTCCATTCTCTCCAAGTTCTTCCACCTTGCTAGCCTTTTTTTCTTTATATTCTTTTTCCATGAAAATATATTCATTTTCTCTTATCATGAAGGCAAAATCTTGTTCATCATTAGAGTCACAAAAGTCATCTGATACATCATTGTCATCTTGAATGTATAGACTCTTCTTCTTTTTCTGAATATTTCTTCTCTTAGGAATGTAGGGTTTCTTCATTTTACCATCTACTTCTTGTTTTGAGTTGTCCTTCTTATTATATGGGCATTTTGTACCAAATTGGTTGAATTTACCACATTCAAAACATTTGAAGAGTAACTTACCTCTATATTTTCTAGATCCTCTCCTTAATCTTCTAATGAATTTTGTCTCTTCCTCATAAATCTCTTCATGCCCAGATGAAGTTGCTTCTACCTTTCCTTTCATAGGTGCTTCATCCTTATCCTTGTTCAAAACTTTAAATATATCTTCTCTTTTGGATGGATTTTCATCTACTAGTCTCATTTCATATGCAATAATTATGCCATGCAACTCATCAAGAGTGAGTTTATCTACTTCTCTTCCTTCTTCTATTGCATAAATCTTGCGGTCATACTTGTTTGTCATTGACCTTAGAACATTTTTGACAATGATCGTTTCTTTTACTTCCTCTCCAAATCCTCTAATAGAGTTTACAACCTCTTCAAATTTTATAAGATAATTTTCAATCTTTTCTTCCTCACTCATTTTCAGACCTTCAAACTTGGCTCTAAGAATTTGTAGCTTTTCCAACTTTACCTTGTCATCCCCTTCATAGATTTTTTTCAAATTACACCAGACATTTGTGTAGTTTGATAGTGTGTCACTTTGACAAATATTGAACTTGACAAACTATAGAGAATAGCATGCTTGACTTTGGCATTGTTCTCATAATCCTTCTTCCCAACAAAATTAGTGGGAGGAATATATTTTTTCTTAAAAGACATCCAAACATCAAATCCTAATGCATAATTTGATCCATCAAACCGAGGTTCCTTGTTTGTGGAGGAACCTTCCCAACTCACCATTTTTTTCACATGTTCAAGATCTACCCGAGATGATTAAGCTTCTCTTAGGGAACGTAGGCTTTGATACCAATTGTTAGAACACAATGATCTATTGACAAGGGGGTGAATCAATAGATAGCTTAAATTGGCCTATTGTAGCTTTTAATAAATTGATTTCTTATTATCTTAGTCTTAGTAAATTAACATAGAAATAAGTAGATACATAAACATACACATAACACAAGATATATGTGGAAAACCCAAGATGGGAAAAACCACGGTGATAAGTCTACTAGGAGATACTGTCCTAACTAGCCTCACAATCAAAATCTCTATTACAATGTTTAAGGGCACCAATCCTATGGAGATGATAGTCCCCTATTTTAGGAGCACCTACTCCAAGGAAGCACCCACTCCCCACTCTGATCACCTTCCTAGATATCTGATGGAACCCACCAATCTGATTTACAACAAGGATTAATACAAATTTTTCAATAGAACACAGTTCAATGTTGCAACTCAACTTGCAGCTACTCAAAGCCTGGTTACAGTTTCTACAACTTAATCTTATGCTTCATACCTCCTTTGTTATGTAATTGTGGGTGAACCTTGATTAAGTCTCACAAATTTTTATTTGTGTTCCACTCACCTATACTAATGTTTCATGCCCCCTTTTTCTTTTAGTACATTCTTTATCCATCTCAAAAGACTTCCAGATGCACTACACAACCTTGTTGCTTCTTCTCTACGAGTGCATTCTCTATCCTCCTTTAGGGATCAAGCATACACTTTTCTATTCTCCCTTCTTCTTTTCTCCAAGGTATTCTATGTCCATCTCAAAAGACACAAATCACTCAAATGCAACAACCACTCAATACTCTCTTGTACAACATCATCTACTCCTTCAATTCTTGAGTCTTTCCTTTTGTGTTCATCATTGATCTTCAACATTGACCTCGATATTTGCAGATCGTACTAATTATCTACTAGGGTTTGATATTTATCTTCTTTTGCACACCACCAGAACATTGAGCCACACATCCCCTTATCAAAACCAAATATTTTTCTATTTCTAGCATGTTGAACAACTAGGATCTCAACTTCATTTAATTCACATTATCTATAACAAATCTTGATCAGATTTTATGTAGCCTTCATGTCTATGTCAACAATCTGATCATCTAATCATCAATAAAAGTGGTAGCTAGAGCAGTTGAGCGAATTGAATTCACTCCCTGAGTCAGTTTACAGTCGAAACCCTAGTTCACATTATTGTAGTCGTTAAGGATTCTTAGTTTAAACTTAAGTCATTGATCTATTTAGTTTTGCACCATGATCCATTGATCTACATTCACCATTCAACCTTTTAAAACATGACTATTAGATTAACAGTTGACATTAAAGACCTCCATCAATCTTCACCATATGTAGCTTTGCAGAGAGAGGATTCATTAAGACACACATCACTTATCCATAGTTTTGTGGGGTTAAACATAGTCCAACCAAAAGCTTCAATGGACTGGTGGATTACCATCATCTGTCACTTTGCCATCACTATGCAATTCACAACAGAGATGTGAATTACCATATTGATCAATCAGTCATTGCCACTTTCCTTCATGTCACCTAACATTATTGATTCCTGTCTCTCAAATCAGTCCCACCATGCTTCCATTGTGCTA